>JAKSZP010011635.1:0-10021 GCA_022478985.1 Massospora cicadina | reverse complement strand
TCAACGAAAAAACTGAAAACCCCCCGGGGGGGACACTCCGGAGGGAAAATTTTGGGAAAAGCCCCGATATATTCACCCGGGGACATTTTGCACGTGTTTTGCTAAGACCCAGCCCTTTTATACCTGGGCTTCGGGAATTAACAGCAAACCTGGGAGAGTCCGTTTTAATGGAACCCTATCATTGAATTTTGTTTCCCCTGCAACATCTTTGTTTTTCCCCCAAACAGGGAAGGGGTATTCTTTAATCCTTTAGGTGAAGAACTATTTGGGAGGAAAGGGACCTTGGTTCATACTCTAAGGCAGATATTAACAACTTAGTCTTCCATCTAAGATCCTTCCCCCAAATAAAACCTTTTGAAGAACCCAGGAATTTTCCTTTGCGGTCAAATGGGGGAAATTTTTTTGATATTAATTTCCCCATCCCTTAGGGGGTTTTTGTACGAGGAAGGACGAGACCCAAAAGGGTTTCAATGAGGAGCTGGAGTAGGGAATTTGGGAAAGGGTCCGCACTTGGAGAATTCCTTTCGGGGGGGAAAACCCCCTTTATTGAGGGGGTGTGCCTGAATTGTTTCGAACCATCGGGGGGGGCCCAAGCATCATAGTCACGGTAATGTGCCCCGAATACATTGTTCCAAAAAAGAAGGGGAAAGATTTAACTGTTTTTTGCGCACTGGTTTTTGGTGGTATATTTAATCATTTGGGGTTCTTTGTTTTGTGCCCCAAGATTTGCATATGCCTGAACGTATATCAAGTTGGTTAGCAGCACTGTTCATGAAGAAGTTTATTTTGGGTTTTTTGAGCACTGCATCTAAGGATTTGAATCCTTATCCAGTGGTTGCAGTTTTCCCTTGAAGCCCCCCCCAAAAACCCAACTTAAGAAGACATGGCTGGCGACTGGGGTTCCAGAGTGTTAGGTGGTTGATCAATGGGCCCCTTAGTGAGCCCCCTGTTGTAATTTTGGATGATATTGCTAGGATCTGTCAGGTTATTCGCACAGGTCAAACCCACTGAGCAACAGATGGATGATGTAGGATCATCCAGTCGCTTGGACGCACTTGAAAATATACTAAAATATGAGCAATTGCCCCAACCAATTATTTTATTTATTTTTTATAAATACAACTACTTTTCGCTGTCCCATCTCATCTACGCTAAAAACAACCTTCTTCACTCAATCGCCTATCTCGCTTATACAGCTTCCAGACGATACCTTCTCATGGCTTGGGCTATTCTATCCCGCCGATTCTCCTCTAATTCAGCTTTGTTATTCTCTAATCCTCTGTCGCCCTAATTGTAGGCGATTTGCTTCATATTTGTCAAATGTTGACATCGCCTTATTGCTTTAATGCCTTATATAGAGGTGATCTAACAAACCCATTATATCCAATAAAGACCCGTTATATCCCAATATTGCCGCATCTTGAGGCACTCAAATAATCATAAATGATACTATGTTCAGCGGATTCTGCCCTGCTATCCCACAATTATCATCCAGTCATATCAAAATCGCGACAGGGACCATCTAGCAAGTGTCCTTTGAGCTCCCAAAGATTTTGTAACAAATGCAACAACGCATGGTCCATCACAACATAGAATATTACTCCATGAAGGTATATTTAGAACTTCTTATATGCATAAATCACAGCTAAGCACCCCTACTCAGTCACAGTATAATTAACTTAGTGGAAGTTTAAGATCTGACTAAATTATGCAATGAGGTGCTCCACAACGTCATTAACGTTCTGGGATAATACTGTCCCTAAAGCGGAAAGTGAAGCATCCGTTTTTACAATATTTTTTCTCAAATTTTGGTATTGAAAAATGGGCGCAAAAGCCAATGTAGTCCGTAAAACATCAAATGTGTTTTGACAGCGCTCAGTCCATTCAAAGGTGGCGTTCTTCTTTAATAACTCAAAGAGTGGATCCCCAATACAGTTGGAGTTAGGGATGAACTATCTATAGTACCCAATAATCCCTAAAAACACCTGGTAATCCCTCTTGTTGTCTGGAAATGTCATCTTATGTATAGCTTTAACCTCTGCCAGCTGAGGTCTAAGCGCTTTGGAGTCTACCACAAAGCCAAGGTGTAGCAAATGCTCCTTAAAAAGTGGCACTTTCGAGGTTAATTTTTTATATTAGCTTTGGCAAGTCAGTGGAACACTTGCTATAAATGGTCTAAATGCTCTGTGAATGTCTACAAGAACACGTTGATATTGTTGAGGTAAATTGGAACGCAGGACAGCTTCAGGTCATCCAAGATGTTGTCCATCGCCTGCTGGAATGTAGCTAGGGCGTTGCATAACCCTTGAGGCATACGTGTGGGTTAAGCAACCCTTCAATGTGATAATAACACATTTTTCCCGTTCTGCTGTTGTTAACTAGGTTTTTCAGTACCCTGGTATCAAGTCCATAGCCAAGAAATAGTTGGCACCACCCAGCTGATCCAGAACTTTATCAATTTGTTGGAGTAGATACAAATCATTTTTTGTGATATGGTTAATCTTCTGGTAGTCAATTACTACTTGATAATTGCCATCCTTCTTCTTAATGATTAGCATTTATGATGCCCAGGGGCTCTTTGATGGCTATAACATTCCCTGTTTGATTATTTTATCTACTTCCTCGGATAAAACCTCTTCCACCACTTTTGAGTGACAGATAGGCCATGATCAAATGGGAGTGTGGACTCCCATTTCCAACTGATGACCACCGCGAGCACATCCCAAATCATGGTCATCAGATTCAAAAATGTTGCAGTTTTTTTTAAACAGGGCCATCACTCTATCTTTCTGTTCATCTAAAATCCCATCCTGGGCCTCACTTGGAACCATAGTCATTATGTTGGATGAGATTTTTCAGGTAGACTGAGGTCCTCCCAAGAACCAAAGTCATGTATATGGTGAACTTCATTAGTTGGAGTCAGATTCATAAAAGCGATCACTTGGTGTCTTAAAACACCATATGCTCCTTCTGTAGGTTTGCTAATAGACCTTCACTTCTCCATACGCTGGTAACAGTAGTCCTTGAGCCACATGAGGTTCAAGCCACAATTGCTGGTAGGGCCCCATAATTTCACCATATAGACCTTAGGCGACATCTATTTTGAGCTTCATACCTACTATAACCTGATGCCGGAAGGTATAGTTAAGGTGGCTGCAGCCATTAGCGGTATACCATTTCACTCATAAATCTGGTTATGGAGAGCTCTGGTCCTCCGCTTCATCTACCAATAGTGAACAGAAATTACACCATCACTATTTGAAAGATTGATTTGACTATAGCGGATGGGGTCTTTTGGGACTCTGATGGAGGTAAAATAGATGAGGATTTGTTGGCTCAAAATCTCAAAGGTTTCCTCCATCATACTAATTATTGCCCAAAATTGCCGCAGGAATGCGGTCCCAATCAGCAGGTCATAATTATTATTAGGTAAACAACAGCTGGAGTGGATGTGCCAACTGACCCAAACCTCATTGGCAACGCGCTGTATGCGCCCTCCAACGCAGTGCTTTGTGTCCCAGCAGTCACATACACTACTCAATGGTCCACATCAGGCTTCAGCGGAAGCTTAGCCATTAGCTGAGTGGATAATATTTTGATGTGGGCGCCATTATCTATAATCGCTTGAATTTGGTATTCCCACGAAGATATCACAGTAGGTACACTCTTAATAAAACAAACTGTTGGAGTTTAGCTCATGCACATCCACAAGCTTCTTGTTTTTAAAAAATTATTCTGGCACCAACACAAGGATACAATTGAATAATTTCTTCTGCTGACATTGCAGCACTCACAACCTCTCAAGCGGCCACATCCGCAGAGGGCTGACTTTGGCTGTAACGTTATACTCAAGGATTCGCCAGGCATATGGTTTTTGTAAATCTCAGCGGACTCCCAAATCTGTATTCTTCTTATCTCTCTTCAGGGGAAGTCAGAGACATCACTGAAGGTTTGTTGGTATAATATTGTTAGGGTATGTCTCAGGACTGACACAAAGGGACTTGTTAGAACTAACAGGGATGAATAAACTTAAATCAGTGGCGGTAGATAGTCTCATCTATGCCTCCACACTAAAATTTTCCTGTTCAGTCAGGGCCAGTGTTACTGCATAGACATGCGGGTTTCCAGGGCAGTTAGATGAATAATGACCTCTTTGACCACAAGAAAAACGGGCATTAGTATATGGCTCACATATCTCCCAACCCCTAAAAAACCAGTTTAGAACTTAACTGAGGGATTGTAATTTGACCAAGAATGATCCAAGTGACCATAGCAAGTGTGGAAAGAAACTGCTGAAGGATTGAGTGCCCGTGTATTAACCAACGGATTTTAACCAATTTTTTGTTGTTTATTTCCCAACGAAAATTTGTTAATAGTTGCAGGTGCTTTTCATTCTACGTTGGGAGCACTAAAAGTGATGGATAGATGGCGCAGAAACTGAATAAATTTAAAGAAGTGGTACGTGCCCTCCAAAAATGGAGTTTTGACGTTGTAAAACTCACAGTATGGCTTCACTGCAGAGGTCATTGCAATGTACACATCAGATTTAGATAAAGCCCCCGCCCCAATTAGCATGTGGGCTTCCGCCAGAAAATTAGTCAGCAAATACATTGAGGGTCTCATCACGCTAAAACCCAATGATCAAGAAGTCATCCTTCCGTTGTGAAATTTTTACATTACCTCCAAAACACATCATAGTATTCTTCACTTCTTAGTATGTAACAGAATTACTTGGAAGATAGCAGACGACTTGGTCTGCGCTCCCAACATCCAAAATGGATACTAATAATTTAGAATGTCAGTCATTTGCCGTCCTGGCTTCAAGATAAAAATGTTGTGTGTCAAAATCAGCCAAAAAGGGAAATGTCAGACATTTACAAGTCTGCAATAATGATACAATTGATCTATATACTAATAGCAATTTTTTGGCCAAAAGACCCTGGATGATTATTGGTGGAACTCTGCAAATCAAGGTAACGCTATTCAAAAAACTAAATGGGCAATTAGCACGAAGTTGAACAACCAAATTGCATGATCATGCAAGGGAACCTGGGATTACATCAGCGGCTCCTCTCTGCCACATCTAATTCCCTTCAAACACCTGTGCAGGGACCACCCCTTTTTTAGGCGTGGAAGAGGTCCCCCAAGGTGAAACAATTTTAGCTAATGGGGATTTGCTGAAATTTATTAAGTCATTACCCCATGGATATGTACTATCAAAAAATAACTCCCCATCCACCGTTCAACCAAAGTGAAGTGAGTTTTCTGAGCTTTGATAGGCTGAATTCAAAATTTTCAATATGTGGACGGTAACAAGCCATTCTGAATTCATTATTGAATTTCCTTTGACCCTCGATATATTTAAAATACTGACCAGTTGGATATTAGGAGAATTTGTTCTCTCTTTTATCCCCAAGAAGCACCTAATAAAAGCTATAAAACTAAAACTTTTTAGTTTTTATTAGTTTTCTATTATTTTTATATCAGTGTTATGAAAGAACCCTGAATTACATTATAAAATTTGAGACAAAAATAACCAGAGAGCTTCTCCAACGCCCAAAATTTAACATAGCTTTACATCAATATGAGGCTCCTTCCACTGTAAACTCAAGTTTAAAGAAGCCATGGATATTACCATCACTATCAAATGGAGGCAGCTTATTGATGCAAACCTCCTCCTCCCTTGCAACACTATTTAGCTTACTCTCTGCGCAGTGTAGCCGCTCAGTAGTGCCATCCAAGCAATTGGCAAGTTTGCTGACTTGACCACCAACCAGGTGCAGTTGTGGAAGGCTTTGTCAAGATGGTCCGTTATACCCTTATTTTCCTGAAAATGCATCTTTTGCATCTGAAGTAGTTTATCCAGCATGATATTTAATTCTGAATATTGTGATAGCTTAAAAAACTGAGGTAGTATTCCCTTCAAGTTGAGCCTGTTGTGCCATCACTTGTCGAATGGATAATTTTTAACAGGTTGATTAATGAGCCCTTGTAGTGAGCACCACTGTTATAGCTTCAGAAATATATTTGAGATACGCCAAAGGGGTTGCACAAGGTCAATTCACTGAGCAACGGAAAGATGATATGGAGATCGTCAGTCCCAAGGTAAAATTAACAAATGTAATATAAACACAAAGCAATTGCTTCAGTGACAACATTTTATTTAATTATAAGATATAATATGTAATTCCTACTGCTAACTCTACTCTTCCCTTAGTACTCACTATCTTTTTTCAACTGACCCCCTCCTTCTCTTCACCTCTCACTAATATCGTAGTTGTTTTTGAACAGTTTTGACTCCTCAGCTTAGTTACTCCTTATTTACTACATTTTGGGGTTTCACCTCATTAAAGCTCTAGCGAAATTCTTCCTATTTGCTAAGGTCAACTTGCTCTGCATCAACTTATCTCAGATTAATTACTAATAATTATTTAGGGCTAATCTCAATGGATAACAAGTGATCCGCTAGTGGTTATTTAGGATTATAATCAGTCATATAGATTTCTCAACATTAACCAGTAAAACTACAATCGACAACTGGGACAGGCCATCCACATTTTAGTGCTTGGCCTCAGGGAAATCCTTTATTTCAAATTCATACACTTGTAACTTCAAGGCTCAGCAGGAAAGTTAACCTTCCAAATCCTTCAAACTCTGTAACCAGTTTAATAATGCATGATCTATTATCAAAAAAGTGTATCCATGAGTGTAAACATAAGTAGTTTATAAATATATATGACAATTAAACACTCTTTTTCTGTTACCATGTAATTGCATTCATGTACATCTAAAGTCTGACTATAGTAAGCTATGTGGTGGTCCACTCCATAAGAATCTAGTTAGGATAACGCTGCCCTTACTGCGGTGGGTGATGCGTCCATTTGAATGATAAACGGTTTTCAAAGTTTGGGTACAACAAAATGGGAACTTGAGTGAGACATAGCTATAGGTGATTAAACGCCAGTTGGCGTCTGCTGTTCATTAAATGGTACCCCCATCTTATGAAGGTAAAATAATGGATCACCTATCTTACAGAGATTCTTCACAAACTGATGGTAATAGCAATTATTCCTAGGAATACTTGAATACACGTTTTTTACTTGGCTGTGACATTTTTAATAACTTCAACTTTAGCATGCTGAGGCCATAATCCCTGTTTGTCAATGATGAGCACCAGATAATAAGTAATATATGGAAGAAATAACAATTATAAGGTTTGATTTTAGGTCAGCTTTGGCCAACCAACGAACACCTCTAAGTGTTGCAAATGCTTTGTAAACGTTTTGGATAACAAGTTTATATCATATAAATTAACTAAGATGCAGGAAATTTCTAAATTTTAAAACTTGTCCATTACATGCTGGAATATTGCTGTGGTGCTACACATCCCTTGCGGCATCCTTGTGGGTTGGTATAGACCCTGGGCGGTGATCATAGCGCACTTCTCCTGTTCCTCCTTGAGCAACTCAATCTGCCAATATCTGGAGATTAAATAAATAGCAAATAAAATATTTTGCACTGCTAAACTGGTCTAATTCATCATTGATATGAGGTAGAGGATAGGAATTTTTTTAGTGGTTGCATTAAGTTTCTGGTAGTCTTACACTATTCAATTGGAATATCCTATCTTTTAATAACTAAAATGGAGACTTCACAAGAGCTCTTGGAGGGTACTAACATTCCTTCTGCACCAGTTGGTTAGTTTCCTAGTTTAACAATTTCATTGGTGCTTTAGAGTGCCGGATTGGACAGAGGCGAGTCAGTGACTGATCCACATGTTGATTTAGTGTAACACCTCATTAGCACAAAAAAGATCATGGTCCTCTTTAGTAAAGCTCCTACTATATTTATCAAATAAGGTTAAAGCTTGATTTTTTTCCTCTTCAGTTAATCTGGAAGACGCTCTCTAGGTACTAAGGAACATATCAATTGACACTTGATGCCTTCAGACCTTTGTCTTCTAGGATAACAAAGTCATAGATGTTGGATAATTCTTCCATAGGGAAGTTATTTATGAAAGCGACAGTCTGATGTCACTTAATTTCTATAGCATATGGATACAAGTTGGCTAACAGCACTTGCATTTCGCCATTTCTGGCAGAATAATATTAACTGCATTGGTAGGTTTAAACGTGAAAACTCAAAGGAGGCAGCTATCTCCCAGTATAGCCCTGGGGGAATACATAAATTCATTTAATTCCTACAATAAGTTAATGACTCAGCGGAATGGTAAGGTATTGATTAGCTCAAACAGGGATCCTTTTTGACTCTACAAAGTGATTTGGTAATCATCAAGTTTGGTTTTGAAGTCACTAGTACCTGAGTGGTACTATATCGTCTTTAAACAAAAAGATTAACAAACCTTGCTTCTGATTCTTTAGGGTCTCGCTCTTCTGATTACAAAATAAAGGAAGGCTTTGTTTTATAAACTTTAGCGTATTTTTTCAAATTCAGCCTTTACACCATACTTACGCATGAAGGAGGTCCCAATCAGAAAGTCATAATTATGATTATGGGAAACAATAGTAGGAGAAGAAATCACCAAGGAGCTGAACTACAGTGATAACTTTCTATATATGCCTTTGGAGGTGGTAGTCTGAAGGCTAGATGTATCATAGATTTTCTTATATTTATGTCTGGAGCATTCCCGTTTTCTTCACCAAATGGGTAGACACAATATTAATTGGTGCTCCACAATCTAATAAAGTGCGCACTTTAATCTTGTTTACCATAATATCAATATATGTAAACTCCAAAAATAAGCATCATTAGGGTTTTTTGTGAGCACGTCAAAGCCATCTGCTTACCCCAAATCATTCTGAAGTTCATCACCTAGGTGGGGACTAGTGGCGCGCAAAGCCTCAATGGTTACAGCCTCATGGACCCTAAATTAACTTAGGGGCCTCATAAGAAAGAACGGGAAGCTCAAGGGTTCCTAGCTATTGCACATAAAGCTTTAAGATTTCTTATGCCCTCACTTTGACTTCAGGTCATCCCTGCTGACCTTTGATCAGCAACACATTATTGCTGTTGGCCGCCTGAACTTATGAAGGCGGCACAGCGCTGTCATCCTTCCATCTCAGTGAAGAAGATTTTCAAGAGAGTTTCCTACATGGGATCTTGTTGGATGAGGCGGAGATAGAGAACCTAAATTTTACTTCGCCCTGCCTTTTCCCAATTATTACTTATCCGTTGAGTTTATAGGAGACTTGAGTCCTTGAAACTCCATTTAGAGCAACTATTAGCATAGTACCCCAGTTTCTCCCATAAATAACAAGTAATCTTACCACTCTCTAGTCTTTTGACATGAGGGCACTTCTTTTTAGTACTAGATGACATGAAGGCCACATTGAAGAGGTAGATCTTCTTTTAGTGAGTGGCTTGAGGCCAAGGTACACAAGCCTTGCAAAATTTTTGTTAGGGATTCCAAAAAAATGGCACATCACCAAAAATAATTTATCATATGAGTGATATCATTATCCTTGTTTAGGGCAAAATTAATGAGTCTATACAATTCCTTGTAAGGCTCACAAGAATGACAAAGGGAGATTTAAGCATCTAAATTATTAATAACATTAGTGTAAGTTCTGAGGATTGTCCCCCTTTTAGTCGATTGGTCTCTCTTCCCATTTCTGAGTAAAAAGGTTTTGAAGAGGGGGGCTGTACCCCCATTACCCATGGTGACCTATCCACATGGTAGATGAGCGCTGGGTAACAGCAATCCTTCTTCAGATCCCCCCAGTGCTCATACTCACCTCAAACTTGTCCACCAGATCAGGGGAAAACTGCACTGAGATCGCTAAACTGAAGTCAATTGGTCTGAAAATGATTGGAAACAGGCCCGATGGTCAGAATCCACATAGTCAAAAAAGGGGTGAAGATTGAATTATTGGCCGGAATTGCGACAGTTTTGATTTGGGCAGAAGTGCAATTGTAAAATTAACCCTTCAAAAGGGGGAAGATCCCCAACGGGAGGTATAGCATTATACACTAACAATAATAGTTTGAAGCTCCCCTACAA
>JAKSZP010011634.1:0-10054 GCA_022478985.1 Massospora cicadina | reverse complement strand
CCGGGCCGCCTTATGCAAGACAGCCACTCCCTTCCTCCAACCCTTTGCATGTCTTTCAGTGGGGGGGATGTACCAGGATATAATCAATATTTTGGATTTTCCGGGGAAACGGGAGATCAACCAGCCCCTATTGATCATATTGGAATGTGGCAGGGGGCATTTTTAAGCCTGAAAGGCATCCTAAAAACGGGAAATTTTTCATTTGGCCAGATAGTGGAAAGCCATTCCTGACCTTCCATCACCCAAATTTGATTAAAGGCTTTTTAAAAATCGAGTTTTGAAAACAGGGGACTTGGTAATATGACTGATTATCTGTTCCAAGGGCAGTAGTTAAGGATAGTGGAATGTGATATTTTTAAAAGGTGCCAAAATTTTAAAATGGCCCGGGGAAAAACCCTTTGGGCAAATACAATGGGAAACAGAAGATGTCTTCTTGAACAATAAAACCTTTTGAGGTGCCCACCCAAACCCAGGCATTAAAGGGAAACATCCTCCTCCACCTTATTTGTACAGTTTTGGTTGGTTCCCCACCTGTACTGTAGTCTTGAACTTTGTTTTAAAATTTTGGGAAGGGGGAAGAGTTAAGTTTTTTGAATAAAAAGAAATTGATAACCCATCAAACAATGGGGAAATTGGGGGGGAAGACCTGAGGGAGATACAAAGTTGTAACCAATCCACATTTTTGAGCCTTGGAAAGGGTTCTAATTAAGGAAACTCCCCTTTTCCCCCATTTTTGGGAAAAATGACAACTTAGAATCCAAGTGAATTCTCAAAAGGCCTTTGACCCCCCAACCCAAAAAAACCCCAAACAATTTAAAGGCATCTCTGAGAAGCAATCACAAACACTAACGGGAGATTAAGAAGGTCACTGGGCCCATACATAGGATGGCTAAAAGGTCAACAGGGGGACCAACATGTCCCCCAAGTGGGGGCTGGGTGCTTTCCAACTCCAAACTCATGGGGGGGGCCCCTGCCTAGTGTTAACCCCAAAGGGTTTTTTAAATACCTGTTGTGCCCCTAATGGAAATATTATTTGGAAAAATTTGGGTGGGAAAGAAAGCGGAAAGGGTCCCTTTCTGCAAACCTTTTTTAAAAAATGCAAAGACAGGTGGGAACCCCCAAGGGCATGGGGTGACGTTAAAAATTTGGGGTCCCCAAAATGGATTTTGATTCAACTTTTTTGGGAAAAAACCCCAAGGCCAAGTTGGTATATCCCAAATTTTGAAGTTCCTAGTTTGATAGTGGACAAAGTGGAAATGAGGGGGAATGAAATGGGGTTTGGCCCTTTTAGACCCCCCAAAGCCATGCAGGGACAACTTATATAATTGACAGTCAACCAGACAAACCCCAAACAGGGGCAGTCTACTGACTGAGTTCCCCTATGGAAAAAGGGAACAGCCCGCCCATATCAGCGAGGAGGGGAAATGGCCAGGGAATAATGGATGGTTGATTATGTCATGAGAGCGGCGGATAAAAGTAGACCATCCTAACAGTCTGGATGCCAAAGCACCCAAAGGCAAGTCCAAATACTAGGGGCGCTGCTGCTTGAATGATGTTAAATTGGGTTTTGAGGGAATTGACTAGCAAGCGCCAATAGGCCACCATTGTAATAGTAGATGGGCAATGAACCAGGCTGTTATGGCCTCAGGACCCATGGTCTGGGTGTTGGAAAGAGTGGGATTGGATTGGATGGTTTGTATTTCATCATAAAAATGAAATTTGGAGCATGAAATTTTTATTAATTTTTAAATCAGGAAAATTAACCGGAAATTTCCTCAGCGTGTTAAAACTACTAGATAATGACTAATTTGGGGAATAGTTTAGAAAAGCGTGGGATCAGGGCCTTCGATATTCAGCCTAACCACGCGAACTTTAAGTGAGAGAAAAACAATTATTTTGAAGCAACTTCAAAATTGTCAGTGGCAGGCTGAGTTGCTGTTGGTTCATCCACAGATGCCCAAATTACCAATTTTCTTTTGGTTTTGATGGCTAGAGCAATGTCATCTTGCCCAATGGGCAGCAGGTACCTCCCAAGGCTACCCCACATAGGGCGTTCCCATGAGGTCAGGAATGGGTTCAGGATGCCCAAAACGCCCACACCTGGTCACTCTGGCATCTGTTGGATCAAATGAGAAATGTCAGATGGGGGTTTTGATACTACTGGGGAGGGTTTAAACTGGCGGTTACATTTCCCAATGGCCCAATGCCATTGGCGAGTTTACCAACAATTCAACACTAGGCACATTCTTCATAGAAGGTACTTGCCTGTTGGGCTTTGTTCCCAATATCTTTGGTGTGGGGTTTCGGAACCTATGGCAACATTTCCCAATGGCTTAATGTCATTGGCAAGATTTGCCGAGGATTTGACACTAGATGCTTTGGTTACTGAAAATGCGCGCCCATTGGGCTTTGTTACCAAGGTTTTGGGGCTCTCAGGATTTGATGCTTAAGGTTTGCTGCCATTGATATTATTTTCAGCTTTTTCCAAATTCATCAACCATATGGGCGAGGTCGCCCTGGGAGACAAGGAGGACAGCTTTCCTTCTCCGCCCCCTTTTCAATATGAATGGGAATGCCACCTGATCCAAGTAATGGGCGCTCCCCCAGACTTACATCAATTCCCATGCCACCTTCCAAAGAGTGGTGGATTGGATCTTTGAAGATCTCAAGTCATCAAGTGTTTAATCTATCTGGATGATATAACAATGTCACTTTCACTTTATAAGTGCACCTCTATCACATATAATAAGTGTTTTACTCAACTACAAGATTATAGCCTAAAGTTGAAACAAAGTAAGTGTACTCTTTGAAGAGACAGATGGAGTTCCTAGGAAATGATATTAGACAAAAGAATTATCCTCAGGAAGAAAATTTCAAGTCATAGTATCCATGGAACAGCATCAACTTATGCGTTACATCCAAGCAAGTATCTAGAGGTGTGTTAATTATTTGTACTTAATTCCCATTTGTGGAGTTAGGTGCGCCGCTACCTACCTGTTGACCAATAAAACCATTTTTAATGGGTTCTGGGCAAAGAGCAGGCCTTTAAAAAGTTGAAAGCTTAAATTGGTAGAGGCACCAATCTTAACCTATTTAGACTTCAACATGATGTTCGACCAGTATACCGTTGTTAGTGACATTAGGCTTAGAGCAATACTTGTCCAACTGGATGAAGATGGGATAGACCATCCCATAAAATACTACTTTAAGGTATTTTACAGAGCTGAGAAGAACTACACTGTGATAGAAAGAGAGTGTCTGGCAGTGATAAAAACAGTGAAGCACTTTTGACCCTACTTATATATAGTACATATTAGATTCATTACAGATCACACATCACTCTTTAGCTGCCCAATTAAAGGACCCAAACAAACGACTTGCCCAATGGGCATAAGACTACAAGGATATGATTTTGAGATCATACACATGGCAGGCAGAAAGCATCTTAATGCTGATGGACTGTTGTGATTACTGAGTTTCACCTACAAACACATGAGAGCGATTACCATTATGACCTGATTGTATTACCAGAGGAGGAATGGCAAGATGAGACTGATGAAGTGAAGCCTGACCTAAGAAGATTACTAAAGGATACCCATTGTATTGATGGAAGTCTTCAGAAGAAGATCAAGTACAAGGGGAGCTAGGTAGGGTAAGCTGGGGCTTTCATGTGGCGTAAACGAGGAAAGCTCATGAAAAATGAGTGAGTAGCTAATACCAGAACCCAGAGAGGCGCACTGGAAGGGTCCTGTAGTGTCCTGGATGGGGAGTAGGATGGAAGCTAATGACTATAACCCAACCTGTTCTTGCAGGTGCTTCCACTCTCCTTCTGGGGGGAATATGGGCAGGAAGGGGAGACAAGAGTCAGTTGTGTTATCTGTCACACTACTTTCCTATGAGGCGGGGCGCTGCAAAAGCAGGTCTCAGAGACAAGGGTGGGGCAATCCTGATTGGCTGAGCTTTGGCTCACCTGTATGCAGTAATCACTGCGGTTTTCTAGGTTGGCCTGAAACCTGGATAGTGGCCAGTAGCTTATGTGGGCTTACACTGGTGCAGCGAAAGGTGAGAGAATTCACATACCAAAATGATGGACTGACCCAAAAGGGCTGCAATGGTTCCCACACAAACAGGCCCAGAGAGCAAACTTCGTCACAAAACCAAACCGAAGAGACCAACTCCATTAACAAATCAACAGCGGGAATGGCCTCTGCTGCACAGGGGGCTTTGGTCTCTTTTGCCGCAGCGGCTGCTAATGGATTTGATGTCAGAACCAAGCTTTAAAGCGGGGAACTCTGGCCCATCCAAGGATCTGACGGCAAGAATGGTGGAGAGCCTCAAGAGGGTTCACGCCATGGAAGTGAAGACTGGATGGTCTAAGGAGATGCTCATGGTCGGGGTGATTGAGGTGTGTGGGTTCGCCCCGCTCCATATTAAACACAAAGAATGAGGAGGCCTTATGTCTTGACATTGGCACCAAGATCAGAAGGTTCATTTTGAGGGATGTACCACCTGTGATCACTAGAGGGGCCATGATGTCTCAGATGAAAGGCTTTGGCAGAGTAATATCCTTTAATGAGAACAAGCTGGTAAAGAACTTGAAGCAGAAGGACGGTAGCTTGAAAAAGTTCACCGTAGGATCTGGGGACTGGGTTTTGAAGGTTGAACTTTCAAAATCATATGGTGAGCTACCTCGTTCAGTCACTGTGGGGACCTGGAGTGTCCCTGTGGTACCGCTGGACAGGTGCTTCTTGTGTGGTGCGAAGGGGCACGTCAGAGCCAAATGTACTCAGGTTCAACCTCTGCAGCAGTGGCCAAGCCTAGCGGGCCTAGCGCGGGGGTGCCAGTGATGGCGCCCTCTGAGAAGGAGAAATTGGCTCTCCAGAAGGCTTTGGAGAAGCTGACTGAGATGTCAGCCAAAGCAAGGGAGGAGACTGCAGCTGGCATCACTTCGGAGGCGGTGACTGGAGTGCTGAAAAGTGCAAGGAAGGTCAACAAGGAGTCAAAGCGGTCCCAGAAGGCGAGGGAAGCAGCTAGACTCCAAATCTAGCTGAGTGGCGCTTTGGCACAGTCGCAAAGGACATTATGGAGGCGGTCGCCTCCCAAACGGATGGGGTTCTCCCCATCACTCAATCATGTAAGAGGTGGGTGACCATAAGGGATGTGGGTGTGACAGAGCGCGCGAGGCCCATAGGGGAAGAGGCGGAGGTGAGGGAGGTGTTGCCTGCTAGCAATAGTGGGCCAATGCCTTCTAACCCAATGCCTCCAACTGAAGTGGAGGGGTCTATTGAGGACCCTGGCAATGGTAAGATTCCGGAGGCTGTTGTGACTGAGCAGCCTCCACCCCCTGGCCCAGTCTAGTACTGGAAAGGGGAGGAAGAAATGTGGTCCTGCTAAACCAGCTGAGGTGGAAGAGGATGGGGACCCCCCAGATCCTGACACCGAGGCCTCTTTGGTTTTAAACCTATGGCGATCAGGGTTGAATTTGCTAATGCGCGGGGTCTGAATGGACTCAAGCAGCAGCAGCGGGTGAAACTCTGATTGCAACAACATGGGATAGATATCAGCTTCCTCACTGAGACTAAGTCCAAACCTGGGGTGGAAGAGGACTGGGCTTTCCAGTTTCCTCTGAAACAATCATTTTACTCTCATTTGGTGGATCAACCAAACTCAGACTCACCCTTAGGGGAGGGAAAGAGGGAGGGGGAGAAGCCAAAGGGGGGTATTTTGGTCTGATGGGCGGACAAGGTTAAGGTGTTGGATAAAAGGGTATTGGTTCCTGGAAGAGCAGTGGCAGTAATGTCACTGTTTGGAGAGGAATCAATTTGGTTTATTGGCATATATGCGCCCAATTCTGGATCTGAATGGAAGGCCTTCTTTCAGAAGGTTGGCCTGAGGATCCAGGAGGAAGGCATCGGGGGGTCAGTAGTGCTGGGGGGAGACATGAACTGTGTCTGCTTTAGGGATGACAGGGTTGGGGCTTCAGGCAACTGGAGTTCTGATCCTGGAGCCCACGAGTTGGCCAGTTTAATGATCGACCTTGGCCTACTGGATGTGTGGAGAGCTGGCCATGGTGAGGAGGGAGAGACTGGGTGGACTCACATCCAGGGGGATCATTTCTCCCACATTGACCTTGTGTCAGTGCCCCAGCCTCTCCTGAGTCGCTGCAAGTTGATCCTTCAGAATCATGATCCAGGTGCTTCAGACCACAGACCCCTGGAACTGCAGATCAGTGACCCTCAGGTTGCTTCTGCAGGGAAAGGGATCTGGAGACTGAACCCTGAACTCCTGAAGTGGAGTCCACTTCAGGATATCATGAGGAAGAAGGTGAGGTGGTGGAGAAGCCAGATTGTGGGGAAGCCAGATGCACCAGTAATATGGTTGCAGATGAAGGGTGATCTCAAGATGGCTTGTGAAATCTTTGGGAGGCAGCTAGGGGCCATGCTTTCGAGGTAAGATACCTTGGAGAGGAGTTTTGAGAGTACCTGCAAGCAGGCCATGGTCAAGGGGGCATCTGCCTACACGGCCAAGGCTGAATTGTATGTGAAATTGATGGGAGCCTTCATGTTGGATCACCTCAAACAAAGGAAGTCTAGATGGGATGAGGATTCTAACAGCAATGTGGCCCTACTCCGCAAGGCAGTAGGGGCATTCAGACCCTCAGCAAGGATCTTGTCACTTTGTGATGGGGGAGTTGAGGTGAAGGATGCAGCTCACATGGCTGAGGTGGCCAAATCCTACTATGAGGACCTTTATGGCCCCTCTGAGAATGACCCAGAGGCATCCAAAGTACTCTCAAGCGGACTGGGGGTACTGCCAAAGAAGACTCAGCTGCACCTATGTAGCAAGATCTGTAAATCGGAGGTGTTGGATGCCATCTGCAAGGGCAAAAATGGCAAGGCTCCTGGGGGATGGGTTAATCTTGAAGCTCTTCAAGTTGTTTCAGGCAGAAATGTCTGAGATGATTGCTGAGATTTACAACCAACTCCTAGCCTCTGGTATAATTAGCCGGCGTTTTAAAAGGGTGTAGTGGTGGTGCTGTATAAGAAGGGCGATCCCTCCCTCATGGGGAACAGTTGTGGCAGACGTTGTTGGGAAAGAGAAGAATGGTTTATCCCAGGACGCTCAATAACTGAAAATTTGATGCTGATTCACCTGATAGAAGAGTGGGCAAGTAAACAGTATGGCCAGAGGGGTGGCTATTGTTTCTTGATCAAGAGAAGGTGTATGATCAGGTGAATCATGAGTTTCTTTGGGAAGTGTTAAGTAGGGTTGGAATCAAGGGGCATTTGTTGAGACTGCTTAAAGCGATTTATGAGAAGATCTCATTGGTTGTCAATATCAATGGGGTCCTCTCCCACCCCTTTAAGGTGTGTAGGGGCGTGCGTCAGGGAGACTCTCTATCTTCCTTGTTGTTTGCCTTGCAATAGAGACCCTTTCAGTGGCTCTCAAAAGTTGGACTGGAGGAAACTTACCATCAACGGCGAGGAGTACTCTCATTCAATGTTTGTGGATGATACATGGATTTATGTTTTGTTGGAGGAGGAAAGAAGGTGGTGATGAACATTCTGAAGATGTACTAGAACGCAAGAAACGCTAAGGTCAATCTGTCAAAATCCAGGGCTTGGCCCATCAGCAGAACGGCGACATTGGGTGTGGCACCAAAGAACTCGATCCCCTGATGGCAACAGGAGAGTTTCTTTACCTCAGGTGTCCCATCCCTGGGTGAGCATCACCACACAAAATTTGGCTCAAACTTGAAGTGGACCTTAAAAAATTGGCTTGGAAGTTTCAATGCTCAACTTATCTTATCAGGGAAGAGCCATTGTCATGAACACTTTCATTTTTCCAGACTATGGTACATTTCCAGATTTGTTCCACCGCTGGCATACTCCACCATGAGAATACAGAGTTCAATCATCCAGTTCATTTGGCGAGGGTGAGCATCAAAAACCAGTCTATCTAACTTGTGTCAGAAGGTGAAGAAGGGGGACATCAGTCTGATTAACTTCAGGAGTATGATCAAAGCACTGAAGCTGAAATGGATCGCAAGGGTCACTTGGGAGGGAAAATGCATCTGTTGAGCTCCAATACTGGAGGATTACCTCTCTAAGGCTTGCAAAGACAGTTCGAATAAGGATCTTGGTATCAGCTGGGGAATCAACCAAGGGCCATTCCAAGTGCGGGAACCTACCAGGGTACTGGGAGGATTACTTTAGAGTTTGGGCAGGCAGCAAGAGTAGATTGGAGGGTAGATAAGACCATCAAAAGGATCCAGGAGATTCCACTTTGGGGAGGAGCTTAGGGACTGGAGGTGGAACTTCGTCTGCGCAAGGCCTTCAAGCACTTTATTGGGGCAGTTCACTAGGGGGACCTCCTTGATGGCAATGGCCGGAGGGTGCTTAGGATAAAAGCAGCTAATAATGTTGCTAGTACCTCCAAGGTGCTGGTAAAAAAGCATGGGATGTTGAGGAAGCAACTGAACTACCTTCTTGCTGGAGGGAAGCAATTCCTTCTCTGGCTGCATAAGAGGCTGGTGAAGCCTGTATAGAAGGTCGTGGAGGGCAGGATCAGGTGGGTGTTCCCACAAGGAAGAGAAGACTGAGATACCCCAGATGGGAAAGTCTCTTCATCCTTCTGGACTGGCTCAAGGTGGGGGGAGGTAGCGGTGTCTGCCTCTCAGATTTCACAACCGCCAGGTTCTAGAAGTAACAAGACAGAGAGCTTTGATCGATGTACTTGTATCAGGTCACTTGAAAAATGAGACCTGGCCTGATGGACCTGTGGGGATGAGGGTTAAGGGATGCTGGTCTATACCTGTTCAGAACTTTCTCTTACAACTCCGCAGCAACATCCTGGTCACTGGGGCGACTCTGCGTAAGTGGAGTAAGCATAAGGAGGATGACCTTCTGTATGCCTGTAAGGTATGTGGAGGGAGGAGATGGCAAAGCACATCTTCACAGAGTGTCCAGCAGCGGATGCTGTGTGGAGTAGTGTTCTCCTTTGGTATGAAGCATACCAACCAGGGTGTAAGTTATCCTCTGGTCATATCTCATATGGCCAGAGATCCTGACTGTGTATGTCCCTCCAAGTCTGCTTGAAGATAAAGGAGGGGTTCAGGGTCTGGTGCACGATATGAAGGAGGTGATGTATGATCTATGGCTTGCCTGAAACAGCATTGCTTCCCTTCATAAGTAATTCAGGAAACAAGCTCCCTGGCCATAGTTAAGCGACAGCTAGTAATAGCTGTAGAAAGCTGTGTAAATCCTCTTTCCTTAAGTAAGTCCAACTTGGGGGTCAGTCTGGTCTCATATCTCGCAGTAAGGAATTGGAGGCATATCTCTGAACTGGCTGGGTAGCCTTTGCTACCTGGTATAACAAACAGTGAAGAATATGTCAGTTTGGGAGTGGTGTGAGCTACCCCACCAGCAGTTGGGACCACTTCGGTGGTGCTTGGATTTGCGCAGCCCTAGTGCAGCGGGGGGCAGTACCCTGGGTTTCATCCCGCAAAGTTGCCTGCATTAGGATGCCCTAACGGGCACACAAAAACTCAAAGACATCTGACTTAGTGATCAATTGAAACTTGTTATGGAAGCTTTTAAAAACCTAGGGTTTCTACTAGTGCACAAGTTTGCAAGACTGGTGGTATTTTGATTGATATATAGACTGCTAGGTGTATGACAACAACTAGCTCAGTTGAGTTTTTACTTGAGTAAACATGTTCATAATCTGGAAAATTACTGATGAAAAAGTGATTTTGGCCTCACTCTGCAATTGACACTTAGAAAGATATTTAGATTCTTGTAACTCACCTAGAAGCAGACAAACACATCAAGATACAATTCTAAGAGTAAAGTTTATTATTAAAATTAGGGGTAATATATATATGCAAGAGCATTGGAAGACATGTGATATAGCAATTGTGGCAATCACAATTATCTCAGCACACTTAGCTGGCAAAAACAGGTACTGGTTCAACATCAGGTACAAACTTGCTGTTTTTCATATAGAATAGCGTGATCAAACTCCATTCCAATCAGCTACAACATCAGCCACT
>JAKSZP010011633.1:0-10083 GCA_022478985.1 Massospora cicadina | reverse complement strand
TCCTGTGTCGTGTATGGCCAATATGGAATGCTGTTTCACCTCCTGGAAAAGTGCCCTCCATCTAAAGCAATATGGCGTGAGGTACAACGTTTGCTCTGCCAGGATCAGGCACAGCCCTTCAGTCTGTCTAGGGATATGTTTGCTTTATCAATGGCCTCCCCTCTTCTACCATCCCTCCATGCTTTAGTGGTTGCAATCACCATGTGGACTATCCACACGATTATCTTGAATGCTTCTGAGGCTCCACTCCCACCCTCCAAGAAGCTGTCCGCTGGTTCAGGTCGCACTTAGTGGACCACTTTCAAGTGTGGATGTTTGGATACCTCCCACCACATCGCCAACAGTTGATCTCCTCCTGGTTCCCAGTTTGGTTCATCAGCTCAGACCCCTTCTTCCACACGTGCTCAATTGTGGCGCCTGCCCCTATACACGTGCCCCCCTCCCAGTAGTGACGTTCCCGCTGGCAACAGGAGACAGCATTAGCTTCTCTGGGGTGCCCTATTATTACGTGAGTTTCATTTTATTTGATGTCTTATTGGAAGTATCCATCCCCTGGTTGGCCTTCCCCGCATTAAATCATAAATCAAAAAGATTCTGAATTCTATAGATCTTGTTAAATGTACATCTTTGATATGTTCTATTTTTTTGTTTAGAAAAGTGTAGATACAGAGACATACCTGGTTTATTTATGAGAGCTAGAATCCCTATGATAAATAGCTCTGAGCTCCAGAATTTAGGGCCTCAGCTTAATGGATATACTGAAGCTGAGAGTCTTCACTTAGATTTCTTTTTAAGTACAATGACCTTCAGTAACCAGTTTTAAGATTTGCTTGTGTAAGACACACTTAAAAGGGCCCCTGGTAAAGATTGAACTTTACAAGAAAGAGTTTTATCTAGTCTAAATTGTGTCTTGTCTATTAGAGCAACATATAAAGTGATTTCCAAAGTAGTGACAAAGTGCTAGAAGAGATTTTTTAGTGTTGCAAGAAACATTTTTATCAGGAGATAATTACTGTAACTCAAGCAAAAGAAGGGTCACCCACTAAGGATTGTTTAAGTTTTCTATAACATTAGACCCAATTTTGGGAAAAATATTTGTACTTAATAACCATAAGTAGAAACTTTAACTACAATTAATAATCAAACTAAGTGATCACAGGCTGAGGAGCTGATTAATACTTTGTGAAAAAGTTCCTGAGATGTTTTATAAATGTGCAGGTTTAAATTTGCTCACTTACTAATGAAGCTCTGGACAGTTTTTACAAGAACTAGTTTAGTGCTATAAATAGTGAATAACAGCCTCCAAACAAAATAATTAGTCTGTAGACCAATTAAATAAATTTTAAAATCCTAATGAACTATAAAAGTTTTTATCAAATCTATTTTCCAAAAGCTGAACTAAGTATGAGGTAGAAAGAGACAATGATGACAAGTTTTAAATCTTGATGATGAATGGTTCATAAAGAAAGAAGATTAGATGCAAACAAATACTTAATTAAACTACTAAATGACAAAATTAATTTGGTTTATTTCATAAGATCTGAAATTTGAATTAGAACTTTAGCTGCAAGTGATGGTCCAACAATAATGGGCACTGATAAACTCAAACAAAACTTACTAGACAAACCAAAAGGATCACCAAAGCTGCCTAACATTGGTTCTTCAGAAACAATAATATACAGACCTGAAAGCCATAGCACCAAACTTATGGGAATCAGAGCTGCTAGTATCCTGATGCAAAAGTCTAATGTTAATTTTTTTTAATTGAGAAAGAGATATCAAAATCTTAAGAAGATATGTTTATGGTTTTGCTGAATTATGCTGCACTAAAATCACAAATTTGCTTACAAAATTATTAAGTCAAAAGTATACAAAAAAGCAGAATTTTAATGCACGGCCTTTACAAAGTATTTTATGAAAAACTATAAAAATCTTACTAGTATTGAGCCAAAATATATGGAAATATTGGAAGATGAGTGCATGGCCTCCCTAAAATTATTCTGGAAGAAGCATGAAACTGCTTGCCAGAAGCATTAAGTCAAATGTTATGGAAGAGTTAGAATATGAGTGCGTGGTTTAACCCAATTTATGCCATGCCAAAGCCATGAAGGCGCTTACCAGAAAGATCAATTTAATATTTTGGGAAGTATCAAGTCCTATTATAAATAAGCGCTAATGAATATGAAGGCCATCATGACCAAAATTTCTTATCTTTGCAAAAATAATCAAAAGTTATAATTATTTACTTAGACTAACTAAGTTAAATGCTACCATGACTAAATTACTTACCTTTAAGGCAATTTGAGATTGTGATGAAATAACAGACCAGCCAAGTCTAAGGCCACCACAACTGAGTCACTCACCTTTGCTTAAATGATCAAAATTACAATTAACTATTTTGACTAGTCAATCTAAAGGCCCTCATGACCAATTACTACAAGAATCTGTTGATAACTTCGACCTTTGTCAGAAATCAGAGTATTGTTCATGATGTTAAGAATATTAGCTATTTAAATCCCAGAAGAAAATCAACACCCAGACCTGAAAAGGGGTTAAGGAAACCCTTATTAAAGTTTAGTGAAATTTACCTTGGTAAGGCTCAACTCGACAATAGAAAGTTCCATTGGACCAACTTGGGCACAGAATACCCCAAAAGTAAATTCTGATTAGCTGAAGAGAAAGACTATCACAATGACAGGTGATTAATACTTCAGGTGGCAATTGAGATGGTAAATTAGAACATACCTGCAAAAGGGTAAGAATCAAGAATCTTCCCAATAATTAAAATAAGTGATACCAAGTCTCATCCAATTTGGTTCATTTATATACCTTTTATACCTATCAAAAATGTACTACAAAGGCATATTAAATCTGAAATGCATCGCTTGACTAAGAGACTTTCATCCAGATCTCCCCCTCTATTAATTTCATTAAACTTTTTTCTTATTGGAGGTTTCTATTATTGTCTGCAAAATTATAAAAAAAACCCTAGTCTACACTAAATAAATTTTCGCCATTTTATCTAGAATCTCTTTTTGGTATAGTGACTTCAATAAGTCCTTTTTCCAATCTTACCATAGGATGGATATTCTAGCTGATGGGACCTAGCGTGACTTAGCACCTGCAAACTTAATTAAAAATTTGATTGTGTTTCTTAAAATTCTCCAATTATTGACTATTAGGCTTCTTGGGAAAGCATCATCTAGCCACAAAAAATGGAAGCACTACAGGATGGTGCTCACTACAGGTGCTCAGCCAACGCTTAACAATACCTTCATGTAATTGATCACACCATAAAAGACAATATAATTAATAGTGTAACCCACTCAATGCACAAAAGAAATGGGGAAAAAGATGATGGAATGGGAAGTCCACCCCTGGTATCATTTGTGGAAGTAAAAGAAAAGCCATTGGAAATCTATTACACTTGACGTCTAACATGGATTTTAATAAAATGAGTTAAAGACATACTTCAAGGAGTCAAGAACAAGGAGAAAAGGCCATCCGCAAAAGGGCTTCCACCATGGACAGAACTTTATTGAATTTTATATGAATATAGTGTACTTCAAGAGACATATGGTTCAAGCAAAAATCTATTTTGCTACATTATATGATTTGTACACCCAGAATTTTACCATATTGTGCATTTTTTAGAAGCGCATAATGAGGAGCTCCATTATCATATTCATACCCAAAGAACTTTACAGATGGCCTACAAACAGGTATATAATCTGGCATCTTAAAGTATAGGAGACATCCACCATATGATCAACGTGAATCATTCTTATATCATTCAACTCCATAACCAAATGGGGACCAATAAATCTGGAGTCATCAAGTATGTGGAGAAGGCATGGAACTCTTAAAAAAGGGCTTGGTAGAAACTGAAAAAAGGACCCAGAAACTACTTATTTATTTTGCCTAAGAATTTTGAAGACAAGATGCCAAGCCATGGTGAAATGGCGGCCCATGATTCTACTAGCCGTCATAATAAAGAACAATAAAATTAAGCTCCTTGCGTGCCAACTGGATCACGACATAAAATGGATTGATGATCTTGAAGCCCACAAAACCTCAGATAACCTCTATTATTACGGAATTTTATGATTTAAGTAGAGCATGTTATGCATGATCTGGTATCCCATGCTACTCAGGTTTCAACTCATTAAATCACTAGTAAATAAAAATTAGAGAACAAAATACATAGCAGATCACCTAGATGAGAATTCTTTTATATTCAAATCTATTTTCACCTTAACGAAGAGCAATGGTGGAATACTCTCACATGATAGCTGAAAGCCAATACTGACAAGCCTCCTCAGAGCACTGAATGCCAACAGATGAAGGAGGGATTGAAGCAGCATTAGAGTATTAGAGGATGAGAAATTAAACTAATATGAAATTATTGCTCCTCTTGTCATTAACAAATTCATGTTCTGAACATCTTTGTTAAAAACTTACAGAATGATGAAGCCATTCTTGAAAGATGTATCAATCTGCTTAATGTCACATCACTACTTAGTCTATATGAAACGGAACAACATCTTATCCCTCTACTGGATCAAATTAGATAATCTCTTGAAAAGTTGAGCAAAGTGACACCTTTATCTCAAATAAATGAATCTGAAGCTCTCAGAGTACAAGTTGTTTCAGGATTAGAGGCACTACCTTTAAACTTACCTTAAGGACAAGGTTAAAGATTGAGAAGGGAGTTTCACATCTTTCCTCTATGTTTATGAGGCTACAATAGAAGGTGTGACTGATCATCAAAAGGGGGAGCATATCTTGTCTTTTTTAGGCCATATGGCTCAGGAGATTATGGTTTCCCACATAGACGACCTTATTACTTGGAGTGAATCTAAGAAAGCACTTATAAAAGCATCTGGTATAAGCAAAGCTTGAGTATGAAGAAACATGCATCATGAGGATTGCACTACATCAAAATGAAACCCTGGACAAATTTGCGGATCACTTTTATATTGAGGCTCAAACGTTGATAACCTCAAAGATGCTTACATTGAACAATGCCGTACCTGCCGTTGTTGATGGTTTACATACTAATCCCAACCTTGCCATGCATGGCAAGTTTGTCAAACAAATCTTTAACTCTGCCTTAGACTTCAAAGAAGCCCTGCTTTATGCGGTTGATATAAACAAGCCAGAGATCTCCTGAAAGGTTCCCTCAAAACCCAGAGTGTATACCTTGGAGGAAGCAAAGCCCAAGAAGGTAGAAAATTTCAAGTGTAACTACTGCAAAAAGAACAACCGCACAGAAAATTAGTGTCTTAAGAAGAACCTACCCGTAGATGAGAAGGTAATTAGGAAATAATCTTAAAGTTAAGTAACTCTAAAGCTGACCAGCATAAAAAAAACTTAAAACAATTTTGATTGCTCAACTCTCATATATTTTAAAAGGATTCTAGCAATGACTCTGAAGAGGGTTACTAGGACACAGGCTATTATAATTTTAGTACACCCTTTGAAATCACCATTCAGTTTGTTTGATTACCAAAAAATATTTACTACGTCCAAGTTCTGGAGGACACTTACATAAGTCAAGTTATTGAGTGCCCAAGAATAATTGATATGTCCAGTGATGCTAATCATTACCTTGAACTGTTGATACAGCTCATATAAAGAGTGCTCAGTATAATAAAGATTAAGAAATATCCAAAAAAAGCCAGGAAGCTCAATGCAATATTCCATATAAAAGATTTTTTAGACCTCAAACCAAAAATTTGAGAACCATTACCAAAGTAGAAATGGTAATTCAGAAACTCAGTTTGATGAAATCTTAGATACAGGATCCCTAATCATTGTTGTCATATTTTGTCTCATCAATAAGGTCAAACTTCCCCCCACCTCAAGTACACTAAAGAGTATAGCTCTTCCAGTTTAAACTAATCCAAGGCGATAGATGCATATATTTCCAGCCAATATGAGTCAAAATATTAGTTTTCTTAGCTCCCACGGTTGTCCTGGACAATAGACAGCATGTTATACTTATTGGGACATGTTTATTATTAAATATGAAGTAGTCATTAATTTAGAAAGAAGGTTATTCAACAGTCCTCAATTACAAAGTTCCCCTTGTACTGGGTATTAGAGGATTCAGCAAGAAGGAATACTCTTTCATGGTTAAATACCTGTTTTCTCTAAACTTTTTACAATAGTAAAAGTATAAAAGAAATAAAAAAGCTACATAACTCAGTAAGTGCAGAAGAAAGCATATCATTTATTCTACCAAGGAGGTAAAAATTAAACAAGGAGAACAAAGAGTGGTTTCTACCAACATAACACTGAGTATACCCCTGAACTGCTAGCTATATATCACTAGTATTGACAAAGTCAGTAGTTTTGAGTCAAGAGTTCTACCAGGATTCCTTGATCCAGCTTATCAGCGGCTTATTGAGTTATTATTTGGAAACCTGACTAATAAAGATATCTTAGTCAAGAAACCTCAAAAGATCAGGAAGGGTCAATAAATTTCCTTTATTGGAATCAATAAGGTACATTTTATTAGTACTTACCTTTATTTTGCCTACCTGACAATTATTTAATTTTGTGCCATTCCTCAAGTCTAAATATCTAACGATTTAAATCATAAGGAACTTAAGAAATTGTACCAATTACTTGAAGATTATCAAGAAGTTTTCTCCACGCCAGATGTTGACTATGGTCACATGAAGAACTGGACACATAGTATCAACTCAGGAGACTCAACCCCAATATTATTGAAGCCATATAAGATGTCAGAGTTAGAGGATCAATAAATAAAGACTAAGCTCAAGCAACTTTAAGATTTTAGCTTACTAGTGTTTTCCCAGAGTCCATGGTCGTCCAATTGTTACTTATAATGAAGAAAAATGGTGGTCACAGAATATTGATGGATTACAAGAAGTTGAATAGCCTCATAAAGGAGGACAGCTAACAATTCTGTGAATTGACGTTTCTCTATCATGACTCTCCAGCTCAATTTATTCTATGCAATGGACCTCGCTAGTGTCTATTGGAAGATAATTATCTCCAGAGGACCAAGAAAAATACGCGTTAATATGCATGGGAGGACTAATTTAACCTACCTGACTCCCCCAGGGATTATGAAATACTCCCACCTCGTTTCAACGAAAATGGACCATATCATGCAAGATCTCAAGAGGAGCTGTGCAATTTTCTACCTGGGTGACATAATGGTGTTTTAAAAACTTTTACCAATTATCTTCACCATCTGAAGTCTGTTTTCAAAGCTATGAGAGAACCAAGTCAAACTAAAGCCTGCAAAGTGTACCTTCTTACAACAGGAATTACAAAATTTTTAGGACATGCCATATAGTGGGAAGAAATTCAA
Organism: Massospora cicadina; assembly: GCA_022478985.1. Lineage (NCBI taxonomy): Eukaryota > Fungi > Entomophthoromycota > Entomophthoromycetes > Entomophthorales > Entomophthoraceae > Massospora > Massospora cicadina. The sequence goes on along the minus strand of JAKSZP010011633.1, from coordinate 2,735 downwards.
CCCTTATATAATAAAGATGAAGCGATCTCCAAGATGCCTGAACTAAAGAGTTTCAGAGATATACAGGTATTCTTAAAATTATGATGGAATTTTATCATCAACTTTCCCTAATTTACTCAACTTGCTGAATCTCTTGTCTGTTTGCTTGCCAAAACACCCTTTTCTTGAGAGTGCAACAAAGAAAGCATACAAAAACATTAAAGGGTTTGTTGAAAAGAAGGCCAATTTTATGACATCTAAACTATGGGAAGCCATTCATCCGTTTTAATACACCTTTGACTTAGCCATAGGCTATCATTTCAAGCTGGATGATGAAGGCATTGATCAACCAGTTTTTATTACAGCAAGACTATTAAAGGCTGATTGAAATTGAAAAATCACAGAGAAAGGATGCTTAACAGTATTTATAAAAACATTTTGCAGTCCTTCTTGAATTATACAAACTTTACAGTCATTAAAGACCACACTTCTTTAACTGGCTGCTTAACATGAGAGATCTTACAGGAAGACTAGCCCAATAACTCCCAAACTTCAACACTATGGCATGAATATCATCCATTAAGCTGGAATGAAGCACATGAAATTAAATGACTGACCCAATTGGCCCTACTACACCTAGACAGTAGATAAACTGAAATGTTATATGACTTACTTGAGAAGTCAGACTCTTTGGAGAAATAAGATGAATTAGTCAAAAAAATGTTGAAATGTACTTATAAAATACTAAAGTTCTAAACGGGTTATTAAACAAGAAAGTTGGAACTGATTAGTTAACTTACTTATAAACTTTGATGTGTACCATTTATAATAAGCCTTGCTATATTAATCTTGGAGGATTAGGAAAAATCTACGATTGGATCAAGGATCAATACTATTGTGAAGAAATACTGACTCTGTAGTGGAAGTCTTAGACGCTTGCATAACTTTTCAAAAACAAATGCCACATAAAGTTATGTACAAGCATTAACCAATGAACCCTCAGCAGCTGTTCCATACCATCAGTGTAGATAGCATAGGTCCACTGCTTAGATCCACTGAAGGAAATTAGTAAATACTTGTGAAATCAATCATTTCATGAAGTGGGTTAAAAGAAAATTGCATTCCCACGCAGACTGCTAAGGCTACTGCCAGTTTCTTATATCAATATATAATTACTAGGCCTGTTGCCCACAGCTATTTCTATGTGATAATGAGAAACCCTTTAATTAAGAGTTATGAGAATCCTAGCTACAAGCATAGGAACCCAACTATTTATTTCATCGCCCTATAACCCATCAACTAATGGGAATGTAGAAAGAGCAAATGGAACATTTGTTTTAATACTACAGAGGATGGGTATGACTGATCCTTTACTATAGGAAAAATATCTCTAAAGTGTCTTATTGGCCTACATAACAAGTTTCCATCACATCATAAATGTCACCCTTCAAGGCCTTATATGAAGATAATCTGGTATCACAGCACTATTATCCCGCAAAGTTACCAGTAATAACACCAATGAGCTTGTAAAAAGGGCTAAGGCGATTAGCTCAGAAGATTATTCAACTTCAATTAGTGGTAATGACAAACCTATCCAGAAAATTATAAGAGAAGGCAAGAGCAAATGCATACCACCAACCTTTACCCGCTTTTGACATTTTAGATTTATTTTGTATTACCAAGATTTGTATAACGCCCCAAGTAGAAAACCTATATTTTATCTGGGATGGGCCCTACGTCATAACCTACAAACGCAATAATTGAATACTCTATCAAGACTTAAAAAAACTGGAGTAACTATCAACCATATACATAGCTGATTCCTGCAAAGGCACTTCCCTTCTAATATTCTGAAGGGATATGTCAGATACTAGATTATATGACACGATGGGAAAATATCAGCTATTTGAATCTCATGAGAGAATTGTCACTTAGACCTAAAAAATAGGTTAAATAAATCCCTTTGATCAACTATATGTAAAATTAATAGTTGGCAAGATAACTCAACAATAGGAAATCTCAATTGAATAAATTGAGCCCGGAATACCCTTAGATAAAATTCTGATTAATCAAAGCAAAGTATTTTCACAGTGACAGGTAATTACTACAATAGATTGCATTTAAGATGGTATTATAATACATACCCGCAAAAGGGTAAAAATCAAGATCTGTTCAGCGATTGACTTAAGTGATACCAAGTCTCATCCAATATGGTTCATTTATAATATCTTTACTACCTATTGAAGATATGCTACAAAGGCATTTTTAAATCTAGAATGCATTGCCTGACTAAGAGACTCCCATCCAGAACTCTCCCTCTATTATTTTCATTGAACTTTTCTATTAAGGTTTTAAGTTATTTGCAACTTATAAAAACCTCTAGTCTGTACCAAAAATATACGCCATTATATAAATACTCTATTTTTGGTATCAAAACTTTGACAAGTAATTGATAATTTTATCAAAGGACGGGTACTCTAGATGATGGGACTTAAGTGTGAATTAACGCCCTTGTTGAAATACTTTTGTGAGTCTTGGACTTCACAAGTATTGACTGGCAGGCTTCTTTGGCACAGCACCATTGAGCCACAAAATATGGAAGCCATAAAGCTGAGAACTATTGGACAAGAAACATAGAAAATTTTAGTTGCTAGTTCTGAGCCAAAAACAAAAATATCAATACACAAAAAGCATGAAGTAACAAATTCCAGCTAATTTGACAGAACCACCAACTCATGACACAAAAGCTAACAAAA
>JAKSZP010011632.1:0-10133 GCA_022478985.1 Massospora cicadina | reverse complement strand
GTATCTATTAGGAATAATTCTCAGGTTGCAGGTTATATAAGGTTTTTGCTTAAGAGAAAGAGTCAAATTGCAAATTTTTATAACAATAGAAGTTGGAAGGGATGATAGGGAACATCATGATTAGCTTCTTTTATTTAGCTATAACTTTTAATATTATGAAATTAGACGCGCTCCACCTTTGAAGGTTTAGCAATTGACTAATGAAAATAAAATCAAATTTGGGAACATTAAGTTGGAGTGCTATTTCCGCTCATCATAACTTTCTGAGAAATATTACTTGAATTAATAAAATCAAATCCTAATCGACCATGTAGTTTCACTCCAATGTCCTCCAGATTCTCCGCCGGCTGCTCCAGTGTGGGGCAGCGGCAAAACTCCCCCTGCCATTTTCCATACGGCAAGAAAATGTGCTTGGACTGGCTCACCCAGTCACTCCAAACCCATCGGACAATTTGTTCCTCCCAAGGATCTTGACGCCCACTTTTCTCATACCCAAGTGGTACCTCGCTGCCCCTTGGTGCTCCCCCAGAGCAACATGCTCTATGGCCTAAGGGTCAAATATAGGAAACTTTTCCCATACCTTAACTAATCCATTTATTGAAATGGCACAGGCAGTGATGACACCCACCAGAAGTATAAATTTCCGCCCCTACAAGGGGTATTTCAACCTCAGCTTCACCTGTGAAGCTGATGCTGCCACTGCAGCAATTGTGCCCCTGGTATTCCAGGGCACCCCTCTCCCCACAACTCGGAACTGGCTCTCAGCAGACACCACTTTGGCGGTCCAGTTTGATGGTTTGCCCACCCACCTCCCCTCTAAAGTGCTCCACCAGGAGCTGATGGACGGTTTGGCAGCCTATGGCTAAAACCCCATCTTACAATTTGTGGTCCCAAATGGGGTCACACAACTCGCTGGGCCTTGGGCATATGTCATGGTCAGCCCTGAAATAAGTAGAAATTTCTGTGTTGATTCCCCCTCACGCTGTTATTCCTTCAGCATCTGACCATCCATTTTGGACCTGTGTTAAGGGTGGTCGGACAATCTGTCCATCATGTTTTGAGTTAAACCACTCAAAATGCAAGTGCCCCTCCTTAGCCACTTCCAACAGATCAGATGACTCATCTGCTGACCTCCAATCTGCCGCCCACCCTGTACAAGTTCCAGTATGGAGCACAATCCTCCCTCCACCTCCCCCAAAACTAGAAGCTGCAACTGAACTTACAGCCACCAATCAGCCTCCGCCTCGCCCCAATGCCACAAATGATTCCTCCAATCAAGCATCTGATTAGATCCCAGTTTTATCCCATGTTTCCTCAAATGAATCAACTAAACCTCAACTGTACGCTGATTCCCCAAATCCAATTCAACCAAAACCCATGGGAATTATTGGCTGAAATTGATAAATCAGGTAAACTCATTGAAGAACAATTGCTGCAAATTGAGCGTCGTTAATGCAGAATAGGATTCCAAATACCCCTCAACTATATACCCTATAGCCAAATGCCAAATTATTTTGCAGTGATCACCAGCTTGCAGTCAAAGAAGCTGCAACACCAGATTGTCACCCCCTTTGTAAAGCTGTCGCCAAATCAGTGGCGATGCTCACAGGAGGAATTCCACCTCCTGTTATCCCTAAAAGTCTTACTCAAAAGAGTAAAATCACAGTAAAACAGGTATACAAAAATAACAATGATGCTATCCAGAACAAGGCAACTATAGCACAGAACCTAAAAACTAAAGTTACCCAAACCAACATCACCACATTCATTAACCTCCCAGATGCCCGCAATAAAGCTGAAAAATCTTTAACAAAATATATCAGTGTCATTTACCTAGCTGGGTTTTTCCATGAAATACCATTTATTAAAGATATTGAACCACATGCCGCAAATTCCCCAACGCCCTTACTGTCCTACTTGACACATACTCTACTATGGTAAGAAGAAGCTGATGCTAAAGATGAGCCCCCAGATCCCCCATCTCCTTCAGCCATGAAGAATAATCAATTTCTGCTGCCCACTTGGTCAGTTGTTTTGTTTGAAGTGCTTCACTCATCCGCTCATTTGGGAGTTTTGTTTGAACCAATTAGTCACGTTAGTTTTTAGTTTTAGTTTTAGTTTTGGTAATGTCCATCCCCTGGTTGGCTTACCTCAAATAAGTACTTTTAAGTTGGAGTGCTAGAATTAGTGTACAAAAATCTAAGATTTATGGCAAAAGTGGATTTTTTATCATAATGATTAGTATAAAAAGTGTTTTTTACAGAAAATTAGGGCCTTTTGTAAAATCTGGAAAGCAATAGAAGAGAAAGTGTGATTAATATGGCTTTATTATAATGGTATATATGAGGGATTTCTCTACGCAAGAGCTAATCCTTTCAACATTAATTACTATGAACTGTGAAAAGTGTATAGGCATGCCTAGGAACTTTTATGTTAAGAGTGTTTTTTTATAAAGAAGGATTATAGAAATCTGCTGGACCTTGTCATTTTTGGAAAGCTCTATGATTCAACTGAGATTACAACAGGGAAAGCTTGTAACAAGTAGATTTCACAATCAGGTATGTCTGTATGAAGACAGTTTCGCTTAAAATAGCTGTGTAGTTTGATAGAAAATAAGCCTTTTAGAAAATGTATATTCCTTTATCCGCTGCAGTATCATTTGGTACTTTCAGCAATTAAAATCTACCCTGAATGGATACCTACGTTCCTCTGATGAAGGTAGAACTTAATAGATAGCATTTCCAAGAATGTGTGTTGCCATAAACATTCTTTTTAATATGTGGCCCCTCCTATATATATGCTTGGGCATTTGTAAAATGATCCATGTATTCGCCTTTATCTGCAGCGCCTAACTTTCTTGTTCCCCATTTATGGCCCGCTAATAGGCTCTCAACCCACTGCAGGGGTTAGGACAAATGTTGGGTACATCTTTTAGGGCATGGCAGATATTAGCCAGCAGGATAAATAATGGCAAATTCGATTGGATATTTATGGTAATTATTGCAGTCATTGGGAACAGAACAGTGGATTTGTTGGAAAACTCTAGTAAATTTTCATTGATTGGAAAAAGCCAGTATGAGTTAGTGGACGCTCAGTTGACAAATCAATAAAGTTTAATATTCCAAAAATCATAATTAGATGGTTAATTAATTTTAAATGCTTATATTTTGAGTTGTAAAATAAAACAGAATATCTGATGTAATATCAAAGGGAATCTCATCTGTTGAGGGACACAGACAGTGGGCCAAGGTGGTATTGAGTTTTGGCAAAGTCTATAGAGCATTTGGAGTATTATTTGTTGTGTAATATTAGAGGTTATCAAACTCTAATCTCATTTCCACCACTTAATAAAACATAGGAAATTAGAAATTTGCCTACATCCAATGGTAGGGATATTGAATGCTAGTAATTTCGTCTCAGCGTCCTTTTAGCTATGCTTTAAGAGTTTTAGCATGTAACTATTATGTGAAATTTTTCGGGGCTTTTAAGCGTGACTATATTAGAGAATTATTCTCTATAGTCTATTATGACCTTCCAGATGTGTTTAGTCTTTATCATCCTGCCATTCTCATGGTTATTTTGATTGAGTACATGATCCACACACTGAGACAGTGCTTGGGATGGTAATTCTGGTTGCCGTGCTCTAAATCTTATCTTCTGGGCCAAAGCATTAAAAAAAGCCTTAGTTTAGCTGGATCAACGTTTGGGTGAGGTTCCTTAAGTATTAGTGGGGTTCATTCCCTCTCTGTTAATGCAGGAGTGTAGGATTAGATGTAGTTCAGGTTATTGCCCTTAAAGGAGTTAAAAGTTTGCTCTTATAATGAATGAGTGGAATGTAAAATTGTATGTAAAGACTGAGTAAGTCAAATGGAGTTTAAAACTGGATGGTCTGCTTGACACAATTTTTGTAAAATATCAACTAGAGTTTCGTTGACCTACTCATTGTACTATTAGTTTTGTGGTGATAGGAAGTCAACTGGTCCCCACGAACCCCCCCCATCAATATATTAAGTTGGACAGTCACCTGAGAGTGAAAAATTAAAGCTATTGTCCCTCTTAAAGAATTGGGCAACCATGTTATAAGTAATATTCTTTAGAATGAATTTGGTGGTCATTTAAGCCCCCAGGTCTCTGATCGTTTTGGCTTTGACCTTTTCATAAGGTGGCAATGGCCAACACAATTTAGATTGGCCTCCACTGGCATTTAGCAGTCCTACAATAAGAAAAATATTGCTTGGCGAGAAAAGATTGGCTTGAAAAATTAATACAAAGTACTTTTAGGCTACGGCTCTTCTGCTTGGCACTCTCTGTAGCAACAAATAGCCTCAAGATATAAAAAGTGCAAAATTATAATAATAGTGCTGTTTTAATTTGTTTGTATGTCTTCTTAGACCCACCTTAGCTTATGGCTTTGTATGCTCTGAGGATCAGATTTGTACGCTTGGTTGTTTGGATATGAGTTATTCACAATCTTCAAATAGGGTGAAGAGTTTTGACCATTAGTGGTAGCATTTTTTATATATCATTTAATGCGAGTTGTACCTCTTATGGCTTATTATTGTATTGTCTGCTTAACATCTTTTTAGTAAGGCCTATCCTCCATGCTGACAGTCAATATGAAAGTAGGGAGCTTAGATAGTCCATAAGCATTATATTGTTTTGCAATGGCTGATGCTAAATTCAAAGTCATATGCCTTCAACTTCAGCGCACAGAGCGCTAATTTTTTTAGCTCATTGAGGCTCTGTAGCCATCTGAATGAGAAGTGGTCAATTACCACCTTTAAGTGCACTCCATGAACGTTGGCTCTTAACTTTTAGCATGTGTAGATCACTGCTAATCATTCTTTCTTGGTAATGCTGTAATTCTGGTCATTAATGTCTAATGATCAGCTGCAGTAGTCTAAAATATGCTCTAATACTTCATTGTTGAGTTGTACAGCATGGCCCATATGGTTAGAGACGCATCCATAAGTATTAAAAATGGGTTATCAAAATCCTGGTTCATGAATATCAGCTTTAAGGCGAAACAAGCGCAAAGTTAGTCAAAAGCCAGCTGACAATTTTTTGCCCACTCATATTGGGCTCTGTTCTTCAACAGGTAAAATAGCAGTCCCGCTATTTTACTAAAATTTTATATGAAATGCCAATAGTAGCTAAACATCCTTAGGAATAAATGAATCTACCACTTTCTGGGTAGCGTCTTCATCTTCTTGATGATCTCAAATTTTGGCTGGCTATGACCATATGCCCTTCTTGTCAATAACAAAGCCTAACTATTCGATTTGTTTTCAGAAGAAGATGCATTTCTTCACCTTGATTTTGAGATTGGTGACAGCAATCCAGCGGAAAACTTCCTCCAAATGCTGCAGGTTCTCTTTGAAAAAAAAACAAAATTACCCTAGTTTAATAAGACACAATTAGTTCTAAGATCTCTCATTATGCTTTCAAAGGCCCGTTAGAAAGTAGAAGGGGCATTACATAGCCCTTGCAGCATTTTCATGGGTTGAAACAGCCCTTGAGTCGTTATTATAGCGCATTTTTCTTGAACTTACCAGTGCAACTTTAAGTAGCCAGAATTTATTTCCATGGCGAAAATTATTTTGCTCTGCTGAGATGGCCAAGCACATCATCAATTTTCAAGAGGGGATAAGAGTCATTCTTCATTATATTGCTATGTCTCTGTTATTCAGTTTCTACAAAGTTAAGCTATCCTTTTTTACAATTAAGACTGGTGATGCCCACAGACTCTCAGATGGTACCAACATTCCTCATGAACTAGCTGATTAATTTATTCATTGATGACTTCGTCTGCCATCTTTTACCACTGGGTTAATAGATGTAGATTACCAGGTAGTTTCATGCGTCTAATATGTAGTACAACTTGAAAACACCCCAAATCTTAGTCATTTGTTTCAAATTTTTTGCATTTGTCGAATACTTTCAGCTATGTACCTCTTTGTCTTCCATCAGTACAACTAGGGATTCATGATGTTTAACTGAGCGGGTTGCCTTACAACTTTCTTCATCCAGTATGAACTCCTCATGTGTTCCAACAAGTGTACTCGATGCTCTTTCACCATAGATACTATGTGAGGAAGGCGAAAATTTGATGCCATTTGCACCTGGATTGGATATGATTAAAGGTTAGCTAGTAATATGCTAATCTCCTAAAATCCAGGAGGATGATCCCAGGCAATATGGGAAATTCTATGTGCAAGCGGTTGGAGGGAGCAAACATTTCTTCAATTAGATCTGGCGGTATTTTAGCTCAATACTTGTGCTTAATATATCTGCTGGCAGGTGACATTGTTAGTTGGTGGCCAGCCCTCAGCGGAATACAAACCAGTTCAGACATCTGATGTAGTAAATATTGGGCTTGACTGCACCCCTTTTCTTATAACTGATGGGTATGATTCTGTCCTTAAAGGCTAGGATTATTAACAGCAAAGCTTGTTTCTTGTTCTTCTAGCCTCCACTTCTGTATTACACTGGTAGGCTCTGGCTGATGATTGAAATGTTATTCTCCTTAAAATAAAGTTTAAATTCGTAAGTCTCATGAGGGATTTTTGATGAGAATATAATGGGTGTTTGGTAAGACGATTTTGGGAACTGATACAACTAAAGAACCAAACCTTAGATGTGGCGCGCTATAGGCCCTATAAAAAGTATTTAAGTTGGATCTCATGGTTCTGCATTATTTGCGGTGGTCCTTATCTGGCAATAATCCCTGTTTCTTGATTTGCTTAGTCAATAAAATGTTGATGTGGGCCCGCTATCTACTATAGCCCTAACCCAGACCTTGCCTACACTAATACTATTGCATGTGCACTCAATGCTGTAAGAATTAGTGGTTTTATTAAGCGTACGCCAAGCTTGTCAGCGTGACCCAGTTAGTACTGTAATTCATCAGAATTGGATATAAATATAAAATTCTCCAAGGGGGTTTGCCACAGTAACCCTTTATAGTTTTTTAATATCGTCTGAAGTAAATGATAATTTGTAATGCTCCAGCTGCTGTATGTAGGGGTTTGATTACACTTTTGCGACATGTTTTATAAAGTTCACCTGGCATGAGCAGGTGGTAACTGAGAATAGTTTGTTGGAAATAACATAATTATGGATCAATGGCGTTGTGGCGTTGTAAGCTTTTCTAGGAATTTGTTGTGTTCTGGAAGTAGTAAGATATCCCATTTCTACTACACCCACTCTTTTCCCTATTCATTAGTATCTGTTGCTCCCACTTAGTGCACCTTGGGTTTAGGCCCTCTACATTGCATTGGCTAGTATAGTATCCTTTCACGCTGCTTAGGTGGCAAGTGATGTAGCAGATGTCAGGTCTTCTGAGACCAGCATTCATTGTGCAGCTATTTTAATGTCCCTCTTATGAATCTTGCTTTAGAAATATTTTTTTATTTTGATACATCTTATATGGTGTATCAAAGGTTGCAGCGCAATGGCAGAGGTATTTTATCATCTAAAATATGTTATGCTTGTCATTTAACATGTGTAGCATGAACTGTATAGCTCTTTATTAGGTTTGCAAGAACTACATAAGGCGATCTGTGCAATGTGGTTGTTTGGAACTTTTCACCATATAGCACCTGAGCCTTGTGGTAGAAATTCTGGCAATCTATTATACTGTTCATCCTTCTAAAGGAAATGTTAGGGAAGGCTATCTTAAAAGTTTTCATCAGCTCTGTCTTCTGAATTTCTATATAAAGTTACTTCCTTTGCATTCTGATAAGACAGTCAAATATCATTATCTTTAGCATAACCAGATTTGGCTCTCCAGGTACAACAAGTTCTTTAACGTGACCGCCTAGCCTTATCACTTGCACTGTACATGCTAATCTTGAACATGTACAAGAGTGTCAGTGAAACGGCAGATAAAGTTTATACTGACCTGCCCATAAGGATGCAAAAGCTTTCAGGTGGCGATCCAGAATTCCAGGGGCATTGTCGCTCAAACAATGTTTAAATATGCATGGATATAAGTAATAATATTTCGCTGATGGACCACAAATGTGAAAAAATTGGCCCAGTAAGAAACTAAGATGTTGCAGCCCCAGGTCCAATGACCTGGGTATAGAAAGTTTCAAGATTAAGGAAAATTTCATAAAGATCTTGACACAATAGCTTAAGTGACTATGAAGTGTAAAGACAATAACGTGGCTGGGGCAACCCAGTTGATACAAGGCCTGCGGGCCACATTGCAAATGTCACTGGGGTTTGGCAAGAAAGATTTTAAATTAATTAATTAATTTGAACGTAGCAAGAATTTTATTGAATTTAATTATAAGAGAATTGACCCTCAATTTCCTCAGTGTGTTATGACTGCTTAAATATATGATCAATTTTGGAATACCATAGGAAAGCGCAGGATTGGAGCCTTTTAGATCTAACCTAACCTGGTGAACTTCAATTGAGGGGGGAATGAACTTAATTTGGACCAACTTTGAAAGAACCAGCGGCAGTCTGAGCTGCTGTCAGTTTGTCCATGGATGCACAAATTGTTGATTTACAGCGGCTCCAACAATTACCATGACATCATCTGGAATAACAGGCAATGGGAACTTCTCAAGGCCACTCCACTAATTAGCGGGCCCAAGAGGTTTGGAACAGTTCAGGATGCCCAACCCACCTGCGCCCAGTCATTTTGGCATCTGTTTGACCAAAAAGGATTCATTGGACAAAATTTTGATTTTGGATAGGGTTCTAAAATGGTGGCAACTTTCTATGTTGACCAGTTGCCAATTGGCAAGTTCCACTGAAGGTTTGAAATTAGACGCTTTATTCATCAAAGGTACATGCCCATTGGGCCTTGTTTCTGGTGATTTGGTGCTCTCAGATCTTGATGCCAAAGGCTCTTTGCCTTCAACTTCATTTGATCTTTCATCCCAAGAAATGCTGACTCTTTAATAGCTTAATACAAATTTCCTTAGTTTGCAGCACCAATTCATCTGAGGTTAATACAGAAATAGGAGGCAGAGTTCTTAAATGGTAAGCTGTACTCTCGCTCATCCACCACATGGGCGAGGTCATTCTGAAAAATGAGAAGATTCTCTGGACTTCTTAGGTCCTTTTTGGATTGGAAAGGGAAAGCCACTTGGTCCAAGTGGAGGAGACGCTCACCTGATCTTACTGTCAGGCGGAAAGCAAATAAGAATTAGACCAGCCTGCCAGCTTAGGTGCCAAAGCGCCCAGATGGCAGACCAGCATGCTAAAGGCACTGCTGCTGGTATGACAGATATGGAACTGGGAAGGTATTTCTTCAACAACTGCCGGTGATCCAGAATCATATAGCACATAAGGGAATACCATACAAATACATCGATTAATCTGAGGGGAGTATGATGGTCAGCGGAAAAAGTGGTTTATTTTTCAGCATAAAAACTAGATCTTTAGGAAAGGTTTTTAATGGAAAAATTTAAAAAAGAAAAACCAACCAACAATTTTCTCAGTGTAATGTGACTGATTAAATAGTTGTCAATTTAGAGGGGAAACAAGCTTGGATCAGGTCCCACAAGTTAGACTTAACCAGCGAATTGTTCAGGAATGGGGAACAGATAATTTAACTGGGAAATGACATCAAAGAATTTGGTGGCAGGCTGAGTCACTGATGGCTCAACCTCAAACATATGAACCAAGGCTCAACTATGTTTCCAACAGTTAGCGCAATGGCGTTTAGCCTGACAAGCAGCAGGAATCCCCCAAGGCCACCTCACATAGGGGCGGGCCCATTTGGTTGGGAACAGGTTTGGGACACCCAACCCGCCCATGCTCAATTGCTGGGCCATTCATTTGGTCAGTGGCGTTGCATCAGGTGCAATGCCCAATTTGCCATCAGGGAGCCTTAAACCCTTATCAATGATGTCCGATGCTGTTACCTGCCCGTTGGGGATAATCCCCAATGATTTTGGGAGGGGGGTGATTTTTTTTGATCATTGTGTTAGCTGAATCAAAACCATTGGGCATTCCAGCTGATAGATCAGTATTCATACCTTTTTGACCATTTGTAATCCAAACATCAGGCTGATAGCTGCTCAAATTAGTTTTTAATTTTCATTTTGGAGATCTCAGCACAGGTGTCAGGATTCAAGATAAAAATTGTCTCAAATTCCTGTCTTCCGAAT
>JAKSZP010011631.1:0-10184 GCA_022478985.1 Massospora cicadina | reverse complement strand
ATCTTTGCCTCCATTATTATATTCAGTCCTCAGTTCAACTGAAGCAATTAATCAGAATAATTATGTTGAGCAGCTGGCGAAAACATTAATCAAGTTATAATCAGAAGCTTATCAAAATGCAATTCTTCAAAAAACTATTCAGAAGAGCTATGATGATGCTAAATGGGCTATAGTGACTAAATTTTAAAGAAGAAGACTTAGTAGTATATTGTGACGTTCATAGCGCAGGCCACGCGCACAAGCTAGCCTCGCTCTGGAAGGGTCCATTTATTATATTGAAGAAATTGTCTGAAGACATATATACCATTAAGGATCTAGGCGGCTGGGTTGTGAATCGATTATATGCTAAGTTCCTTCATCTGTATCATAAAGAATAATAATATAAAAAAGAAAATAAATAATAAATAAAAAATAATAAATATATATATAATAAAAAGTAAAAAAGAAAAAAATAATAATAATTGCAAGCCATAAATAGCTTTTCTTTCTTGTAACAATCACTTTAGTTACTACAATTTGATTCGAACAGCAAATTTGGATAATCACACACAGGAAAGATGGGCAACTCTATCAATAAAATAATATAATATGGGTGAGCGTCGCGGTAGATGGTGCACTTAATGGTGCAACTAAGGGCAAGAAACGCCCTGGAGGGGGACCAGGAATCCAATCTACAAAGAAATTGCAAACTCAGACACCGTCTGGGTTTATGGTATTTACTGTAAAGCACACGCAATATATGTATATTCAGTTCAACCAACCATTATCAAAGGTGAAATATTGGATCAGACTCTTCCTTGGGGATGAGTCACCGACCCTGTGGGAGAAAACATGTGAGGCACAGCCCTCACTTTTCCCTCACGCAGTGTACATAGCCACCAACAACATGGTCTGTGGCTGGATTGATATTGGTTTTGAAACAGCCAATGAAGTTGATGCCGCAGCAAAAGTCTGTGTGGAAATTGCCCTCCCTGAGGGCAAAAAAATTGTGCGCACCGCGCACACCAGATGAAACAAAGCAAAAACTTTGTTCATCTCTTTTGACTCGCTCCCCACCAACCTTCCTCATAAGGTAATTGAGGAGGAGCTCCACAAAGTTCTCATGGCCTACAGAGAAATTCATAAACTCAAATTACAGCGATTTCGCCTGATGCCCAACCTGTGCACGTGCAAAGCTATTGCTGTAATCAATCCCTTCCCAGAAGTGGAAGAGGACTTATCCAGAAATCCACGCACAGCAGAATTTCACTTTGAAGATGGGGGCCAGTCATCCACATTCTGAGTTACACTGGAGCGCGCACCACCCATTTGCAACCACTGTGGCTCACTGGGCCACAAGGAACACGCATTCCCTGTGAAAGAGGGCTTAATGGAAAACGATTATTGTGAGGAAGCAATGGATGAAGATAATGAAAACTTCACCAAAATGACTGATGGTCACCACTATTCCGCTGGGGTGAAGATGGACTATACTCCATTGTGGACCCAGTTACAAGAAAACAACGTAAAGCAGCACAAAAAGCCCGCAAGTGAGCAGCAGCTGAAGCGGCGGCACATGCTCAGTCCACCATTAACCCCGGACAAATTTGGGAGGAAATTTTGGATATTCACCGAACCAATCAATAAGAACAATATGCCCAGGTCGAAAATTTTCACAGTAACCTGAATGAGTCACAAAGCGACATCAGTCATGCACATATTGAGGAACAATGCAACCGCAATTTGGGCAAAAATGCGGTGCACAATTAACCAAAGTTGAACCTCAAAAATACAAAATCCAATCAACAATCTGCATCAAATCAACATGAGACCTGTTCAGTAAAAGTTGATGCAAATGCAAAAAACTGCAATTCCATTGAATCATTAAGTCAGAGAAAGAATCCAACAATGGCAGTGAAAGAATTGGAGTACAGACGCGGAGCATGGCCAAAATGAGCCATGGTGGGATAGGGCTAGAGGGCCCTCCCAACCACTCCTGAGGCGCCACGGGCACCTCAGTGTCAATAGGGATGCTAAACATCGCGGGAGCCAGGGCTCATATGTCCCAAGCCAAAAAGCTGGCATTCCTGCAAAAACCCCTTGTAGACATCTTGGCCATCCAAGAAACCCATTGTCTACAAGGGGAAGAAGAATTCTGGGCAATTAGGGTCACACCATCACAATCAGTATGGACGTCTCACTGTAGGGTGATCGTCCAAAACAACAAAAAATTAAAAATTACAAATTCGTCATCACATTTGCATGGTCGAGTCTTGGTAGCAACAATTATGTGCCAAGAGGAAATAATTTCGATAGCATGTGTCTATGCACTGTGCACTGCAACTGAGAGAAAACAATTTTTTGAAAACATTCTTAGTCTCACCCTCCCACCAGATACCATTATGTTAGGCGATTTCAACTGCTGAGATAACCCCAATATGGATTGATAGCCTAATCCCAGGGGATACCCACCTGGACACATTGAATTCCGCACAATGAAGGCATCTCTTGGCTTACAGGATGCTCTTCCCCCCAATTCACCACTCCTTCCCCACATGACGCAGCCCAACATATGTGAGGAAGCGCTCATATTGATGAGTTGCATTGACCACATCCTCATCCTGCAATCCCACTGCTCAAGAATCTCCAAATTTATAACAAAAAAGATCAATTTTTCTGACCACTGATTAGTTATGGTGCAGTTAACGCCAACCCAATCACACATACAGAAGTCGCCTTGGAGAAAGCTTCACCCATAAAATATAAAATTGCCTGAGATATCTGACTGGGTTGAAAACACGGCTATGAACCCAGAATTCACAACCTCATTCACTTTGATCCCATTGGAACATGGGAAAATTTCAAAAAGGATTTAATCAACAAAACCTGAAATATCGCATCACGCAAGTACACCGCGGACACAGCCACAATTAAGCGTAACTTGGCGGAACTAAACCACCTGGAAATAAATACTCTGAGATCTGGCTATAGCCCTAACTGGGGACACAAATGGGCTGAAATATCTGCCCAACTTAACAATTTCATCTTTGAACACCAACACAGAATCAAAGTACTAAACAAAGGTAAGTTCATAAAGGAAGGAGAAACCTGTTTAACATACTTTTTCCACCAATTCCACTCCTGCAGAAACCAGCCCGCGTGCACACAGTTCTGCAAGACCAACGGCACAATGGCAACTGACCCTGAGGAGGTCAAGGCAGAAGTAACCGCTACTACACCGAATTGTAATGTGAAACACCAACAGATTCACAAAAATTAAAGAATTTATACAAAATGCTGAGATACAAAGTACACCACAGAATTACAACATACTATCCCTAATCACACGGGAGGAGCTATGGGACACAATTCGCGGTGCACCACGTAGGAAATGCCAGGGCCTGATGGGATACCCTACAAATTTTACAAAATATATTTTCAACAAATTGCCCCCCTCCTATTGGCGTCTATGAACCAGAGCTTATTAGAAACACGCCTATTACCAGGAGGCCACGAATCCTACGCTATAATCTTGTATAAAAAGGGTGACAAGTTGGATCTGGCCAACTGGCGCCCAATTGCACTCTCCAACACTGACACGAAAATTCTAACAAAAAATTTAGCAGCTAGATTAGGCGCAATTGCATCTGACGTCCTATCACCCAACCTGTTTGGGTTTATACCAGGGCGTTCAATCTGGATCAACATACACCCTGTTGCAAACATTTGCCAATCCAAAGCACTGGCGCCCTGGTCTTCTTGGATCAGGAAAAGGCGTATGACCGTGTAAGCTGGCCATACCTAAAAGAATGTCTACATGCCTTCAATCTCCCACCAAGATTCATAAAATGGGCGATGCTCCTAACAGAATCTGCAACCATGGCTGTATGCGGCCCTGGATTCCTAACAAACAAGATTAAACCGCACAGAGGGTTCAAACAAGGGGATCTTCTCAGCCCACTGCTATACAATTTCAGCTTTGATCCACTCCTCCGAGTAACTGACTCACGTCTCATGGGGGATAACCGCACAAGGACAACCAACAGTCAAGATACTGGCCTTTGCAGATGACTGCGTAGCAGATATAGCAAACAATGAAGATGCCCGACAGCTGGAACGTCCTCTAGAGGAATACTCCAAGGTGAGCAATGCATCGCTTAGCAAAATGAAGACAGAAATCATCCTCTTAGGCAAATACACAAACAATTGGGCCTCAACATCAGAACCTCATACCAACACATGAAGAAAAAACCCAATAATTTTAAACCCTTTGTAACACCTCCCACCACCACTCCTGTCCGCCACCTTGGAATTTGGCTAGAATCAGAGGGATATGCTAACGAGACAATGGAAAGTAACCTGTTACAACAGGTACCAAACGCGTCGCCTCCCTCAAGGGAAGAACCCCAGGATTAACAGGGCGAGTTATAGTTGCTAACTTGCTCATCACCCCGATACTATGGTACCTGGCCCACGCGATTGCCTTCTCACCTACCTTTATAACTTCAATCTGCGCACTTATCCGGGGCTGGCTGTGGCCCAGCTCTCACCATCCTATATGGATGGAAACACTATTTGGCCCATGCTCAAGCGGAGGCATGAGACTAATAGATTTTGAGAGCCACGCCAATCACATCCTAGGTACCTGGATAAAGGAAATCCTTGCTCCAGACCTCCCGCAACAACATTGGTCCAGAGCAGCAAGGACTAACTTTGCACGGGCGCTCAAATTAACCAACCCACATAGTCCACCAAGACTACTTTCATACCTTGCCAAGCACCCTACTGCAATGGGTCCGCATGGAACCTCCCCTCATTTCAAACACATCTCTGAACTATCCAACATATGGGATGGACCATAGAGAACATGGGTACTATACAGGGAAGGGGACGACCCAGCCCCCAATTTAAATTAAGAAACCCAGAAAACCACCCCCAGGGGGATATGCTCGCAACAATCCCAAGCATAGCTAGGATAGAATATCTAGATATGTTGGACATTCCCTATGCTTTAACCACACAGAAGGCAATGTGGAAAATGACTCACCACCCACTCCTACAGCCAAGGATAAGAGCAACCGCCTGGCGCTGTCTGAGAGGGACCTATAGGATGGCGGACCATTCCAACTCCCTCCACAAAACATGTGCAGTATGTGGAGGGGAGGGATCCCTACATCACCGCCTAGAAACATGCCCCCCAACCAAAGCTATATGGCAGGAAGTCGCACGCCTGCTCAAGATCCAAAATGAACAAGAATTATCGATATCAAAGAGCATCTTCACGCTCTAGATCGAGTCACCGATCCCATCTACCCTCTGTTCCCTAATAATACCCATTGCAATGTGGACAATCCACACAAATTGCATTAGATGCGTTCAAGGGCACGGTCCCAACCATTCATGGGGTTATTAAAAGATTCCATGTTCACTTACTGGAGAACTTCCAAGCCTAGATCTATGGATATATGAGACCAAGGCAAAAAGTGCTCATAGAATCATGGTTCCCACTCTGGTTTCTCCACACATACCCTTTCCTTCACACTTGTTCCATAGCAGGGGAAACCCCTCGGAATAGTGCACCAACATCCCATACCTGGCAGTCCCGCTGGCAACAGGGGTAACTTGATCACCCTGGGGTGCTAATTTCATGTTTGTCAGTCATTTTCTTAGTTTTACGTATACTTGGTAATGTCCATCCCCTGGTCGGCTTACCTCAGTTAAATAAAATAATTGCAAGCCATAAAGTTTGATTTGTTAGTTTGATACTCGCTGGCATTAGAACTAGGTTCCTCCTCTTTAGTAGGGGGAGGAGAGCTTGATTGAACCAGAAAACCCTGCAACAGAACTGGAGAGAGGCGAATTTCATACAAATCCTGACTATCTAGACCCTGGTGGAGATGTGTCAAACCCAAGAAAGCTCGGCACCAAGTACGCTGGCCCTGTCAGCTTAGGAAAGGCCATCAAACTAAAGGGAAAGTCTATTGGTAAGGACTTCGGAATAAGTGGGAGAGATTCAACTCTGGAGTAAATGCCGCTGAAAGGAAGACACAATCAGCAAGAAGACTCTCAAGGCAAGGGTAAATGGAGGGGAGGAACTCCTTCACACGAAACGTTTGTGAATGGGCCTCATCTAATACTCTGCGCATGTTGGGCACAGTATTGGTGGGGAGCGACAAAGGAGGGAAGCAAATGCATGCACCCAAAAGAGCCATCTGGGGGACAAACTTCTCGAGGAAGCCCCTTAAACCAAACTCTTACAAAGGGCTTGGTATAGCACAAGGATGCGCCAATCATTCGAAACCTGAGTCTTGAGGCCCAAGGTGACATGAAAATTGGTATGAACCAAAGCAGGTTCACACCAAATCCTAGCAACAGTGTTAGCAAAAATAAGGTCCTGGTTGGCCTCAAAGATATTGTAAGTGGCAACCTCAGGACTGGTTACAAGTGCAGATGACAAGTAGGCATTCACAAGCTCCAACATCAAGTTGAGCTCAAGACACAACAAAGCCATGCTGCCCGCACAAAGGGAGGAAGCAAGATTTTTCAAAGGGAAGATGTTAAAAAGCAAAAACAAGAAGTCTGGAAGAAGATCCCCATCTGAAGTGAATTAATCTCAGATCAGGGTTTCTTTGGACTGAACAGCCTCAGAAGGCAGAAGAGATATTGAATATGATGAAAGAGGATCCCGCTCAACCCATTGGGATGTTTGACAAACTACACCTGAAGCCATGGAGGCTTGTTTGGGTTGGTCAATTGGTGCTATCGCAACGGGTTGTGAAACTGAACTTTCTAGTATTGTGGAAGCATAGCTGGTCAACCCAGCTTGAGGAACCATGGGCAACATGCCCGAGTTGACCATAGCTCGCTGCATGGACTTGCTTATCCTTAAGAAGGCTCTTCAGTTCCAGGTGGAAAGGCTATTGAGATAACGTTCTTTTTTGAAGGAGCGCAAAAAGCCAGACATTGTGACTCAAGAAGAAGGGTACCCGCTGCTTATATCCAGTCAAGGCGGGGGAAGTGTTGAGTAATTAACTGGACCAAAAATTGTCAGATATTCAATAGGGACATAATAAGGTTAGCATGTTTAAAAACTTATTATGGATCATATCAGATATCAGTGATTATGGATCAGGTATATTCTAAGCTTATGAAAAGCTTAGAATCTGCGGCCTAGCAATTTCACTTAATTGTATTTAGACTATGATGACATGGGCTCAAGGGCTTTGCTGGTTAGGTCAGACTTAGATTAAGTTTTGACTTAATGAATCAGGCATGTGGGCTTTGTTGGTCTATGTCAAAATCAGTTTTTAATGTCTGTTGAGTTTTCAATCAAATTAATTACTAATTAGTGATACAAATTACCTTGGTATGTGCTGCCAATTGCATGGAAAGTGAATCAGTTCAGCTATTTTGAAGATATGATGAAATGCCATCTCAAGAATGATGACAGTGTTTACACTGACCCTGAGGCTGAGCATGATGCCCTGAGTCAAAGTATATGTAGACATCTTTACAAACTTTTTATGTGGCCAAGTGTCACTGAAAATAAGATGTTATGGGTAAGATGTAATGAACATTGAAACCTATAAATAACCCTTAAGTTGACACTAATAATTTTTCCTCTACTGGATGAGTTTGTAATTTATCTTATAAACTTTTTGTGTTAGCACTTCATTTTGTATTAGTCAATTTTCACTTGGGATCAGTAGGATCAGGGCGGCGTGCCATCGTCCAAGTGAAATGACAGGGGATACAATTGGAGTACTATCAAGAAGCTATATTATAAATTTTAAATTCACCATCCTGTCTATTGTCCTCACACAATAGATGCTCGAAACCACATACCACCCTTGAAGAAGAACCAGCCCTCTGAAGCAGACACCCAAATTCAACAGATCCTCAGTTAAAAATTCCACTTAATAATATTTGACTAAGATGACATGTGCATACGGGATTTGTTGGTTTAGTCAGACTTAATAATAGTCAACTTAATGACCTGGGCTTGTGGGCTTTGTTGGTCTATGTCAAAGTTAGTTTTTAATATTGATCAAGCTTTCAATCAAATTCTTGACTAATTGATGGTATGGATCGCCTTGGTATATGCCACCAATCTCTTGAAAGGTTGACAAATTTTACTAATTTCAGATGCGTCAGAAGAAACGCTGTCTCGTGATAACGATCAGTTTAACACCAACTCTGAGGCCATGTGGAGCTACCACAGATTTTAATAGATTATAGACCCTCAGACGAATTTATTATGTTCCATTGGCTAGGTGCCACTGTGAAATGAGGTTCTGTGGGTAAGATATGGTTAACATCAAACCCTATAATTTATCTCCATTTTTCATACAAATAAATCACAATTTATTATCACTAAAAGCGAATAGTTTAATATACAAGCTTTTTTGTATTTAATAATCTTTTGTTGTATTAAAGTTGAGGAATTACTTTGGGATAAAATGGACTAGGGCAGCGAGCCATTATACAAATAAATGACATAAGAACACAGCCTCTAAGTCTGATTTCCAAGGAGATTTTATCTTATATTGTCACCATCTGGTTTTTGTCTCCATACAATAGACGCTCAAAACTCTTACTTATCTCAGAAGAAGAATCAGCCCAATTGAAGTAGTCCAAAGCTTCAACACAGCTACCATCCCCTTGGTGTTCCAGGGAACTCCCCTCTCAACTACTCATAACTGGTTTCCCACTGATACCCCTCTTGTGATTCGTTTTATGGGCCTCCCTACCCACCTACCACATGAAATTTTAATTAATTAAATTAATGCTGGATTATAAATTATATGTTTATAAATCCATAATACATTTTGTGGTTCCCAATGGATAGATCCATATTGCAGTCCCCCATGCCTTCATGACTATCTGTCCGGTATCAACAGAAGTAGCCCTCTCAATCCCCCCTCAGCCCATTATCCCCTCTGCCCTGGACCATCCTTTTTGGGCTCAAGTGGATGGAGGACGTACCATCTGCCCTACCTGTTTTGAACTGGACTGTTGAATGGTTGACTGGATATAGATCGTTGGTAATTATAAATCAAAAATATCCTAAGTATATCTGAACTTGGGATTTGTGGCCTACTGATTCCACTTAATAATATTTGACTATGATAACAAGGCACGGGGGCTTTGTTAATTTAGTCAGATTTATAATACTAGTCAACTAAATAATTTGGTCACGTGGGCTTTGTTGGTCTATGTCAAAATTAGTTTTTAATTTCGATCAAGTTTTCAATCAAATTAATTATTAATTAGTGGTACAAATCACCTTGGTATGTGCTGCCAATTGCTTGAGATGAGTATCAGTTCAGCTATTTACAGACGCGTTAGAAATGCTGTCTTGAATATATTTCCAAGTTTAAGACTGACTCTGAGACAATTGGGATGTTTTGAGTTGAATGGATTGTAGACCCTTAAATGAACTCGTTACTTTCTCTGGCCAAGTGCCACAAAAATTGAGGTGTCATAGGTAAGATGTGATGAACATCGAACCCTATATATTATCCCAAGTTATTACTAATAGGAAAAACAACAAATATTCGAACAGTTCTATAATTTAAATCTATAAGCTTTCATAATAATACTTTACATTGTGTTACGTTGAGGATTTACTTAGGATTAGGAAGATCAGGGCAGTGTGCCATCATCTAAGTAATGACAGGATAATACAACTTCCAGTAGAATTACTAAGGATTTATATCTTAATTATAGTCACCATATGGTCTGTTGTCTTCATATAATAGACGTTCAAAACTCTATCTTACCTTATAAGAAGAACCAGTCACTCTCAATATACCAAAATTCAACAAGTGGCGCTCATGGCTGAGAATGCAGATGGTGACCGTGGCGAGTATGGTAGTAGTCCCAATCAATTATTTAGAACTATTACTGGACCTAATGGGAATACAGAAATGACTGTGTCTCAAATTAATTTGAACAATGTACCTATCATTACTTACCCTGATGAGCCCATTTCACATGAAGAACAAGAACAACTTGAGCACCAGTTTTTAAGAGGATACCAAATGGGACAATGGCCTGCGGACAACAACAGTAATCCTTTCTATCATCAACGACAGCAAGATGTGCTGTGGATGAGATATCTAGCTCATCCTCAATTGAGTGTAGCTCAAGTCAGAAATAATTTAATTGGGATAGAGAATATTGCTCAATACCTAATTGAATTT
>JAKSZP010011630.1:0-10212 GCA_022478985.1 Massospora cicadina | reverse complement strand
AAAGCAGTTGTTGCAAAAGCGCCCTATCCTGCGCCATTATGATTATTAAACTTTTACTTCTGCTTACCAATTCCTTAAACTACGCTGTTTGAGCTATTCTGGCGAGATTGGATGATAATGGCGTGGATCACCCTGTCTCTTATTTTAGAAAAACGTTATTTAAGGCTGAATGCAATTACAGCGTCATTGAAAAAGAGTGCTTTGAAGTCATGCTGACTGTAAAATATTTTCGCCATTTTTTATATGGAACTTTCTTCACTGTGGTCACTGACCACACCTCTCTGAAGTGGTTTCAGAATATGAAGGATCCCACTGAGCGGTTAGCTAGCTGGGCCTTAAAGCTCCAACACTACAATATGAAGATCGAGCACCAAGAGGGAACCCACAACATGAACTTTGATGGTTTGACTTGGCTGACTATCCTTCACCTGGATAATAATGAAGCTGAGAGGCTACAAAACTTCCTTATGACCCCTGACGCCTAGGAAGATGGGGATGAACCTGTCCAGAAAACGTTATCCTGACACTACAAAAACTCCAAGTTGGAAAGCGGGAAGCTGCATAGGAAAGTAGGGGTGAATTGACTGCCTTATCTTCAACCTTCCGAGTAAGTCCCTATGATCATGGAGGTCCATTCTCTTCTGGGGCACAGTGGAGTGCGCAAAACTTATGAGTGGGTGAAGGATCAGTATTATTGGGAAATAATTTATGGAGTCTATCATCAATGTGCTGGATACCTGCCTAATCTGTAAGAAGCAATCCATCTATAAACCCAAGTATTAATACTAACCCACCAAGATATAACATTCCATTTTATACTTTAAGCCTGGACGTGGTAGGTCCGCTACCTCAGCCTACCAGTGGGAAGTGCTATACCCTGGTAAGCATTGATCACTTCGACAAATGGGTTGAAACAGTTGCCTTTCCTGCCCAGAACGCAAAAACTACTGCCACCTTCCTCCTACAACATATTTCCACCCAGCATAGTTGTCCTCAGGTCCTACCTTGTAACAATGGGAAGAATTTCACCTTACAGGTGGTAAAGCTTTTAGCTACTTCCATGAGGACGCAGCAACTTAACTCAGCTTCCTACAACTCTTCCACTAATGGTACTGTGGAAAAAGCAAATGGAACCCTGGTTTCAATATTATGGAAGATGGCCAGCTTAGATTCCCTACACAGGGATCAATTCTTACCTAGTGCCTTCATGGCCTACCGTATCAGCTACCATCAAATCCTTAAGGCGTCTCCTTTCCATATATTATAAGGTCAGGAACCAGGAGTACCAGCCCTGCTAGCCAAAGACGTCTTCTCTGGTAAGACAGATGATCCTGAAAATGCCCCAAAAAAGATTGTCATAATGCATCATCTAGCTGCAGTCTGATGTAATGATTAACCTAGCTAAAACATTCATAAAAGAAGGGGTAGCCGTAAATGAGAATATGAAGTCCATCCCTTCCTTTCAAGTTTTAGACCTGGTGTTTTATTACCACAATCATATTACTCCCAGAAGTGAGAAGCTTGGGTCTATTTGGGAAGGCCCCTTTGTAATCGCTTATAAACAAGGGAATGAGTACTCCATTAAGTCCCTTGCTACCTGAGTTATTATCACCAAGTCCATGGCCAGTTCTTGCGCCCTTATTTTCCCCTAAAACTCTAGAAGTTGGTAATGTTGGACAATTACCAGTCCTGTATTGTGAAAAGAGTGTTTCGGATGAAAATTATGATAATATTGACCAAAAGACACTGGCCAACTCTTGGTGGAACCCATCAAATTGTGGTAATACTTTTTAAATGCTCCTCGTCCAAATAGCATGAGTTTGGGTAGTTGGATTGCACTGACCATTTGGTGAAATCAGGCAGTCAATATGAGGTTCCTCCCTGGCCCACTTCTAATTTACTTCAAACATTTTAAGTGGGGACCACCCCCTTTTATAGGCTTGGAGGGAGTCCCACAAGGTGCAGCTATTTTACCCCACAGTGATTAGCTCAAATATATCAAACCTTTGCCTCATGAACTTGTCCTCCCTACACTCAACCCTCCATCAGCTATTTCATTAAAACGAGGAGAGTTTTGAGAGCTCCAATAGGTCAAACACCCATATATCCTAAATAGGCTCAAAGCTAATAATAATTTACACCTATCTCGATTTAGGCCTTGAATTATTTTAGATGGTAAGCAGCGAGCTCATAATAGGGTTTGCTTCTTGACCCCCCACCACAACTAATAAAAACCTATAAACCCCAACCTTTTAGTATTTATTTTAAGTATTAAAATTTTAACTAGTGGTCAAAAAACACTTATTTATTTTTACAGTTGAGTAAAATTCTTCTCCTGCAATATTAAGAAAAATAAAGGCTAATTAGCATTAGTAGGCATACACCCTGCTCAGATTCAACAATTTGTCCCCACTTCTTGGTTATGGGCTATTGAATCTTCTTCATATATTGACTTATTATCAAATCTGGTAATATGCTTTTCAACTTTGGGTTTGAGCAATGGCTTTCTTCCAATGCGCCTTGAATTGTATATCTAAGTCACTCTCAAAATTGGATGGTTTCAAGTTTTAGTAATACCACTCTTGAGCTTTAATAATTTTTGTTGAGAGAATCATTTGAGACATCAATTTGTCACTGGCAAATTGAAATTATTTGGCCTCCAAAGGCATAAAAGGGGGTTCAATTTTCATATTGATCTTGGGTGACGTTGTTGTCTTCAGTAACCAAATCCTCTGAGGCATCAGAGAAAAAGTAATTCATATAAAGTCTCTCTGATGGCGAGGAAAATTTCTTGGTTTGTCTGAATCTAGAAAAAGCTAATCTTTCTCCATCCACAGCGGGTAGGTTGCCTGCACCTTCGCTAGTGTGATGGTGAACTAGGCACATTCCTTCAATTGAAAATGATCTGACGATCCAATTGTGGCCTCATACATGAGAGATAATAATTAGTTAACCTGTTTTATAAATAAACAATCAACAGAAACGTTGATCCAAATATGGGGAAAGTAGGGGTTGAGAGCAAGTTAAATTTAAGATTTTAATTGGTAATTGTTTAAAACTGATTTAAGTTTTTCAGCCTCCTTCAGGACATTAGTTTATTTAAAATTGATATATTAAATTCACAAAAAGGTTTTTTTTCCATACCTTTATCTATTTTTTAGCTATTGCTATAAAATGAAGGGTTAGCCTTCTATTGGGTACCTGCTATGGCTGTGCATAATGTATCAAAAGTGATATGTTATTATCCTAAGGTTAATAAGAAAAAACTAGACCCCTTAAACTTTGGGTTTATAGACTAGGTATAATCAAAATACTCATATTACCCAAACCATAAAAAATTGACTATTAAAACATTATGTAACTCAGAAAGCTAATATAATTTCTTTTAATGATAGCTTGTTATTTAAATTTGGTAACTTTTATATGCTAGGCATACTTGTCAAAATCAACGAAGTTTGATAGTATAAAAAAGTATGGGTATAAAGGAGATGATTTTTAAATATAAGCAAATATATCACTGTAGTATTAATTTATTTGTAGATAGATGTTCATCAACTGAGGTCATTGGTTAACACTTAAATTTTATATGACATTATGGTTATTATATATAATTGAAGCCTGATCTACTGGCTTAGTCATTAACACAATGTAGTAATCAGAAGTCTATTTTTTTTCTCTTGATTATCATAGCAGTCCTTCTTAGTAAGAAAATCATATAATAATCAAATTAGTATCAATAAAGATATAAGTAAATGCTTTGTTACTTCAACCTAATGTTCTATCTGAGGTGAAAATATTCAAATTTCCACCTCAGATAGAACATTACTTCAGGGATTTTGGGAAAAGAGTATCCTCATAAAGATCTTCCATGTACACAGTTAATAGTAACACTTTAGGCTAAGGACTTGATAGAATAAGTGTCGCCTCTTTTTAAGAAGTTATAAAATAAGGTTCCTTCCAAGACAGCTCCTAATTAATCACTTATTAAATGAATATCAATATGAGATATGTACCAACTCTAAGAGATGGAAGGTATGCAATGACTTTAATGTTCCATTAGCATTTTGACTTTCTTTTAAGACTGTTTTAGCTAAGTTGGTCATTGCGTCAGATTGTAGTTTTATAATATTCTAACTAAAAACTCTTTAAAACTTATCATAAATTTTTGTAGCATCAAAAGTACCTCTTTTGCTCTGCTCGGCATAACTTTTCAAGCAATTCATTTGGCAAATTAAAAGCAAACACTTAATTGCACAATGAAGTCTTGCTCCAATGTCATTGGATCCCCTGCCAACAGTCTCAGCGTGGGGTAGCGGCGAAACTCCCCCCTCCATTTTCCGTCCAACAGGAAAACGCGCTTGGACTGGCTCGCCTAGTCATTCCAACCCTTGAGACAATTCTTTCCTCCCAAGGATCTCAATGCCCATCTCGCCTGAACCCAAGCGGTTCCCCACTGCCCCCTGGTGCTCCCCTGGAGCAGCATGCATTTTGGCCTTAGGGTTAAATATGGGAAATTCTTCCCCTGTGATGACCAAGCCATTATCAAAATGGCTCAGGTGGTGATGAAGCCAGCTTATTTTATTGACTTCTGCCCCTATAAGGGGTAAATTTATCTTGGCTTCCCCTGTGAAGCTGATGCAGCCACTGCAGCAACGGTGCCACTAATATTCAATAATATTCCACTCCCAACAACTTGGACCCAGCTCCCAACGGACACCACCTTGGTGGTCTAGTTCGCTGATTTGCCCACCCACCTCCCCCCTGAAGTGCTCCACCAGGAGCTGATGGAAGGTTTAGCAGCCTACAGCGCCAACCACATCTTACAATTTGTGGTCCCAAATGGGGACACACGCCTCGCTGGGCCTCAGGCATAAGCCATGATCAGCCCTGAATTATTGAAAATTTATTTGGCAATTCCACCTCGCGCCACCATCCCATCTGCCCCTGACCATCCGTTCTTGGCCCATATTGAGGGCGGAAGGACAATTTGTCCATCCTGTTTAAAGTTAGACCACTCAAAACACAAATGCCCATACTCAAAAACTTCTGCTGATGCCAAAAGTTTGCCCAATGCCCACCAAATCGCCGCCCATCCCGCGCCAACTCTGACATGGGGTATGATCCTACCTTCCCCTCCTCCAATGCCTGATGCTGCAGCTGCACCTGAAGCCACCAATCATCATCCACCTTGCTCCAGGGCCACGCATGATTCTTCCAATCAAGCGCAGAATTGGACCCAGGTTCAATCCCAGGCAAATTCCAGAAAACAGCTAATCCTCAACCATACGCTGATTTCTCCAATCCAATTCAACCAAAACCCATGTAGTATTTGGATAAAAATCAACAAATCAGATACCGTTGTTGAAGAACTATCGCTGCAAGTTGAGTGGTTCTGTAACGCAGAATGGGCTGTAAAATTTCCGCCTCAGAAATATGTCCCACAACCTAACGCCAAACCGTTCTACAGCAACCACCAGCTTGCAGTAGAAGCAGCTGCCACACCAGATTGCCATCCGCTCTGCAAAGCTGCCACCAAATCTGTGGCTGCGCTCACAGGAGGAATTATAACTGCCATTATTCCCAAAGATCTTACTGCACAAAGTAAGATCAACATGAAAACTTTACGCAAAAATGTCACTGAAGCCATCCAGAATGTGGTGACAGTAGCACGGAATCTGAAAGCAAAAATAACCTGAACTAACATTGCCACATTTGTTAAATTCCCAGATGCCCACCTCAAAGCTGAAGACGCTTTGGCCAAATACATCGTTGACATTATGATGGCTAACAACTATTTGGAAGTTCCAGTCATCATAGATATCAAACCCCATACTGCTGATGCCCCCACACCCTACTATCTGCCTTAACACGCATCCTACTCTGGAATGAGATGGATGCAGCTGAAGATGAGCCCCCCAATCCCCCCTCCTCATCCACCATGGAGGGATAGCAGTATTTGCTACCCACCTGGTTGGATATTTGTTAGGTATGATTCAATTGATCCATCCATTTTGGGCGTTTTGTTAAAATCGTTAATTTTTTATTATGATTTTAGATTTAGTTCAGTAATGTCCATCCCCTGGTCAGCTTACCTCGGTTAATTAAAATCAATAGTACCTCTTTCATAACTAAATCAAGAGTACAAAGCTCTTTTTCCAACATAGGCTTTATATTGGACATTATAAACATCTTATGGTAACTAATTCTGTAAGCCATGAGGGCGTTAAGGAGTAAAGATAATAAGTCAAGTGATAGATATTAGCCTAAATTTTAGAGTGTCAAGACTAAGGTGCTATTAGCTCATTATACTGCTATATTCTTAAAGAATTTTATGGAATGGATAAAGGCTATTGGGCGCTTATCATAGTATCTAGGATGTTGACAACCCTAGAAGTGACTTTTGTCCATTGTCACACAAAAGAACCTGAAAACAACCATGCCTTGTGAAGATATTGATGGAGGAACGTTGCTGAATCTTTATAAGTCTGGGCAGGAAGATCGCTTGGCTTGACCCATCTAGTGAAGTGGTCAGCCCACTAGGATTTGTCAATTTATTTTAGTGGATTGAGGCAGAGACCCTACATTGTAAAGACATTATTGAATGAAGAGGTTGGTTGGACATCTTAATTTTACTGATATCTAGCTTTTACAATAATTTTCTTTTGACAAGGTAGTTAATTTTCCGGTCTTTAACCTTAGTATCTAGTAATGCTTTTCCATTAGTATTGACTTTTGTTTCACTAACATTTTTCTGTTCCTCCAGGACCAAGCTTATTATTTGTTTCTATAACTACTGGCATTCTCTTAAGCGCTGAGATATGAAAGCCAATTAGTATTGAATTATTAAAATAACATTTCATACAAATATTCAAATTACACAAGTTCATTGATGCATCTTTTTTTCATTTTATCTTCGTCTTTCTAGAATTTTGGCGTCCTTAGAAGTTCATGTTATATTAATCTTCACTACTATTCAAGTGTAAGATAAGAAACTGTGTAAGGCCATCCACATTAATGTATCAAGCTTAGAATGGCACCTGATTAACATATCATAAGGTAATGTTAATGTGTATTAAGTCAATCAACCAGTCATATCCTTCATAATTAGTAATCACATTAGCGAATCATGATCAGTGCTGACTGTAAAGGTAGTTTAATACAGAAATGGGAGATAATTTTTGACAATAAAAACAATGATGACTCCTCATGGTAACACTATGGTTGTATTCTGACTTTGATAACATCATTTATTTAATTGAGGTAAGCTGACCAGGGGGCAGACACTACCGAATATATGTGAAATTAAAGAGAATAACTAAGAAATATAAAAATTAGGCACCCCAGGGTACTCAAGTTACCCCTGTTGCCAGCGGGACTGCCAGGTATGGGGTTGGTGCACTACTCTGAGGGGGTTTCCCCTGCTATGGAGCAGGTGTGAAGGAAAGGGTCTGTGTGGAGGAACCAGAGTGGGAACCATGATTCTATGAGCGCTTTTTGTCTTGGTCTCATATATCCATAGAGCCAGGCTTGGAAGTGCTCTAGTAAGTGGACATGGAATCTGTTAATAGTCCCATGAATGGTTGGGACCGTGACCTTGAACGCATCAAATGCAATTGTGTGTATTGTCCACATTGCAATGGGTATTATTAGGGAGCGGAGTGTAGATGGGATTGGTGACTAGATATGGAGCGCATTGATACTCTTTGATATCGAGAATTCCTGTTCGTTTTGAATCTTGAGCAGGCGCGCGACTTCCTGTCATATAGCTTTGGTTGGGGGGCATGTTTCTAGGCGGTGATGTAGGGATCCCTCCCCTCCACATACTGCACATGTTTTGTGGAGGGAGTTGGAGCGGTCCGCCATCCTATAGGTCCTTCTCAAACAGCGCCAGGCGTTTGCTCTTATCCTTGGTTGTAGGAGTGGGTGGTGTGTCATTTTCCACATTGCTTTCTGTGTGGGATAAATCATAGGGAATGTCCAGCATATCTAGGTATTCTACCCTAGCTATTCTTGGGGTTGTTGCGAGCATATCCCTCTGGGGGTGGTTTTCTGGGTTTCTTAATTTGATTTGGGGGCTGGGTCGTCCCCTTCCCTGTATAGTACCCATGTTCTCTATGGTCCATCCCATACAGCGGATAGTTCGGAGGATATGTTTGAAATGAGGGGAGGTTCCATGTGGACCCATTGCAGTAGGGTGCTTGGCAAGGTATGAAAGTAGTCTAGGTGGACTATGTGGGTTAGTTAATTTGAGCGCCTGTGCAAAGTTAGTCCTTGCTGCTCTGGACCAGTGTTGTTGCGGGAGGTCTGGAGTAAGGATTTCCTTTATCCAGGTACTTAGGATGTGATTGGCATGGCTCTCAAAATCTATTAGTCCCATGCCTCCGCTTGAGCGTGGGCCAAATAGTGTTTCCATCCGTATAGGAGGGTGAGATCCAGGCCACAGCCAGCCCTGGATAAGCGCGCGAATTGAGGTTATAAAGGTAGGTGGACTTTGATAACATCTTGATTATATAGAATTTATATTAATTTTCCCTATCAAATCTAGTTGATCCAGGATAAGCGTGGTATAGTAGTAGCATCTGTCACAAATGTGGCAAGTTAAAGTACCAGCCTGCTTTCTGTATGCTTGAACACCTAGAAGGCAATCCTGAATGCCAGAGGCACTGCTGCTTATATGATGTTTGGTTGAGCTGGAAGTGATTTTTCCAGCGAGCGAGAATAGGACATGTATTTGAAAATAAACCTAGAACAAACCAGGCTATCATGGCCGCAAAGCCCGCAAGTGTGTGAGTTGAAAAAATTTTGGATTGGGTTGGGTGGTTTGTGTTCCATCATAATAAAAAAAATATAAATTTGAGAAACAGGATTTTATTATATCTGTAAAATTAGAAAATAAAACATCAATTATATCAGTGTGTTACAACTGTTTAAATAGACAAATAATTTAGGGAATAGCTTAGTGTTAGTATTTTTGCCCATATTCACTGGCTAGATTACCAGTAATTGCTAGGGGATAATTCCCTAATGCGAGGTGAATTGGAAATTGGTTGACCATGATTTTGGGTTAACTATGTTTTGGGGATTTTAGGATATTTGCATGGTCAGATCCATTGTAAATCAATTAAGGATGAGTGCTTAAGATCTTGTTGTTCAGAGTTGCTGACGAAATAGGGGCATCTGATAGTTAATTAACTATCAGGTTTACCAATTGTGATTGGTTAAATTTTCATCACCAACTGATTGGGAATGAAAGGGTTAAGTTGCAAGGTGAGTGATGGCACCTGAAACTAGCAAATTGATCAGTTGTTTGTGACCTTCCTTAATGGGTAATAAGTCCCATTACCTAAGCAGGTTGCTTGCCAAATATGGCTGGTTCACTTGGATTGAGAGGAAAATGTTAGGGACATGTTTTCTGACTCTTTCCTTTTTAGGTCTTGAGGATGTCCAATGACGGAATCCTAGACAGGATGGGGAAGAGCATCACTGCTGAGATGAGGACGGGTGCTTCAATGGCAACGGCTGCCATTTCATTGATATGGTATCAACTGAGGGTTATGCGCCGTTCCCCCACTATAAATTCCCTAGAATTCACCAATAAAGAGATAATTTTTATCCAATATATAGTTTTAAGTAGCATAGAGTATACAGTAGATATACCAGCTTAGTACACTTTATCAGCATTCAGTTTGTTCTATTCTTTCTCTGGAATGTTATTGCTGTGTGTGATAATTGGTAGACTCGCTTTTTCTTTCTCATAAAAATCACTTTAGCTACTATGATTCGATTTGAACAGAAATTTTTGATAATCACACAGGAGAGATGGGCGATTTAAATAATAAATCCAATACAACCTGGGCGAGCATCACATCAAGAGGTGCGCAAAACGGTGCACCTAAGGGCAAGAAACGCCCTTGAGGGGGACAAGGAACCCAAGCCGCCAAGAAACCACAAACTCAGACACCGTCCAGGTTTATGGTTTTTACTATAAAACAAGATCAATACATGTATATCCAATGTAACTAACCCCTTTCAAAGGTGGAACATGGGCTCTGAATCTTCCTTGGGGTGAGTCCCTGACCCTGTGGGGCCGGGGAAACCCCCCTTTTGGGTTGAATAAAAACCTGGGAAGGGCAAATTTTTTTAAACCGAATGGAACCAACAAGCTGATCAAAAATTTTTGGGGGAAAGTTAGGGAAGATAACAAATGAAAAC
>JAKSZP010011629.1:0-10237 GCA_022478985.1 Massospora cicadina | reverse complement strand
CCAAGCTTTTGATAGAATAATTGAATTTAATTGATGTTGAGATAATCAGCCCAAGCCAATTAATAGCAATTGGCTTTTAGTTGAGAATTAGAGTATTAGCTTGCATTTTGGGAGGATAATTGGCCTGATCTGTTGGTTATTGAAGGGTTTATTTTCAGATCAACCATCAGAATCTGACATTTCCCCCCACTTGACTCAAACATAAGCTATAAGATTCCTTATTAGCCTTTATTGATCTTTGTCATTTGTTAATTTAAGCCCAAATTGCTGATAGAGTAGGCCGAGTATATAGCCTTTACTTTGGCCCCAATTGCCAATGAATCAGGAGTTGGATCCTCTCCCCATGCTCAAGTGCAAATTAAAGTACTAATTAGTATATATATATTTATTTTATTTTATTTTTTTATTCAATGCTTTTGTATATTTTCCTTAATCAGCAAGCTTATTGAACCTTCTTAGGAATTTTGCATGGACTCAGTTGTATGTGACCGTCTGAATATACTTGATTGTGTATATGAACTGAGATGTTTTCTTATTTATTTCAAATGGGCTACCTAGAAGCGATCTAACTTTTGCAATTGTCTTAATAAGTGGGTGTTGCAAAATAGAACTTCATCATTAACTTCAAATTTGGTCAGTTTGTAGCATTTTTCCAAGTCCTTTTGATGTCAGGCTTTTTTCATGGCAAAACTATTGTCAAAGGCTTGAGCTTGTACTTTGATTAAAGTATCTGCAAGCTTCTTAACATATTGATAATAAGTGTTTTCCAGGATCTTCTAGGACTGAATATAGTAGTGTTGGTAAGGCCAGATGTCTTCCATATAATATTTGAAAAGGGGACATCTTGCTTGCCAAAAAGTAGGAGATATTGTAGGCAAATACTGCCAAACTCAAGTAAGTACTCTATTTAGATGGTTTGGCCAAAATTAATTTTCAGATAATGTTCCCCAATGTCCCATTTGCGCACTCAACTGTACCATTAGTTTTGGGATGATAGGGAGCAGAAAGCACATCTTGTACTCCTATTAATTGGTTGATCCTGGCAAGGACATTGACAGTGAAATTAGTTCAATTATTGGTAAGAATAGCCTGGGGACATCCATGCTTGTGGAGGATGTTTCAAGGATGAACTTGGCTGTAGTTGCCACTCCTGCTTCCTGAATAGCCTTGACTTTGACCCATTTAGTCAAGTGGTTGATAGCTACAATAATGTACTTGGCCTTCATAATGTTTGTTGGAAGTGGGCTGACAACATTGATAGATGCAGTGTGACAGGTGAACATGGACCAAATAAGCTGATAAGATTTGCTTTTTTGGAACAGTTTCTCACCTTGACACTCTGCACAGAATTATAAAGTTCCTTGGATGTCAAAATGCATTAATTCCAAATAGTAGAATTGCTTTATATGCTCTCTCATTTTTTTGAATCCACAATGTCTTATGGTCTTATAGGAAGCCAAAATGATGTCATTTTAGGCTGATGGACTTTGAAAAATATACTTCTTGCCCTTAATGATCTTGTAAAGTGTCCCATTTTCAACAGTTGTATTTTTTGTAAATCCAATAATAGTTTTTGGACAGATTTGGGCTCATCTTGGTACTCTCCACTGATTTTTCTTAAACAACTCATTAGCGGCCTGACAAAGTGTTACAATGGTGGGTAATCAGGAAAGGCAATTGGATTTTTTGATGTTTTACCCCAGATTGATGCTCAATTGTGTAGTCATAAGCTTAAAGCTTTAATGCATAGTGGGATAATCAGCCCTCAGGCTCTCTTAAATTGGTCAACCATCTGTCGGACTTTTGCCTCCCAGGCCTCAGAATAAGAATGTTGTAGGTGAAAATCAGCCAAATAGAGGGAATGTCAGACATTTAAGAGTTTGTGATAACTTGGAAAGTGATTTAAATAAAAATGATTTATGGATATTGGCCAAAAGACACTGGACGATTCTCAGTGGAACCCTGTTAATCAGGGTAATACCAGTTCAAAACCTGCACGGGCGCCAAATGTAAAATTGGGTGGTCAGATTACTCTGACCACCCAATGTACCTAGTGCAACCATTGGAAGGCATGCCCCCAGCCACCAACAGTTCCTTCCAAACACCTATGTGGGAGCCACCCCTTTTATAGGCGTGGTGGAGGTCCCCCCAGGTGAAAGTATTTTAGCAAGCGGTGAATGGGTGAAATACATCAATACATTACCGCATGGGTACATCCTGCCCCAAAACCCCAACATTGTCTCGCCAAAAAAAACTTCAAAATTCCCAAGAACTGATAGGAGCATAACCCATATTTCTTTATTTGGAATGTGCCTAAGCTATTCTGAACCTATCCTCAAATTCCCCCAACCCTCAAAACTAGTTCAAATACTAATTGGTCAGATTTCACAGGGGATAGACTCTCTTTTACCCCGTGCAGTGCCTATTAAACCCTTTATTTTAAACTTTTATTAATTTTTATTATATCCCTATCAGTGGTAAAAAACGCCCTGATTTATATTGTTGTATTTAAGGCAGCAAGCGCTAGTGAGCGTTTCAAGCCAAAAATCCAACAATTGGTGTTCACTACATGGGAGCCTGTACACCACAAAAATGATGGAAATGAACCCTCAGTTAGCCATTATTGATCTCCAGCTAGCAGTGCTCTGTCTCACCTTAAACGGCTTGAGCAGCACTCACTACAATGCCATAGTATACAAAAACCCCCTCTGCGAGACAAGTTCATACCTGGTTAGGGCAGTATTGCCTCCTTCCTATATATGTATGAATCTATGATGGAAGGAGCCACTGACCAGCAAAAAATTTGGTTTTTTATTCCTTGCTTAAAAATAACACAAGAAAGAATGGTCCCCATCATGGTCAACCTCAGTACTTGGGAAGAGGTTAAGTAAGCACTTATTGATGAATTTGGTTTTAAGCAAAGTTTGCAGCGACAAAAACTGACCTTTATGTGCCTTAGTATGCAAGAGGGAGAATCGATTACCTCATTTGTTGAGCGCTTCTATAATAAAGCTCAACCTCTATTGCTTGCACAAATGCTCCCTCTTGAAGATGCAATTGCGGCTATCTTAGCTGGCTTGGATCTCATCTCTCCTTGGCCATGCATCTCTCTTCTTTAAAGCGCACGTTTGAAACTGTACAAGACAACAAGGAGGCTATACTTACCGGTGCAGATATTTATGAGTGTGACCCTACACAAGGAGCTATGAGCCAAGATACTACGCCGCTCAATGTAGCATCTACTACGGCTGTTTCCCTCTGGAAACTGGCTCCTACAGAGCTGCCATTACCCACTGTTTCCTCTTCACATAACAATAATCAGTTGGTAATGGCGGTGATGGGGCAGTGCCCCCTTTCATCTTCAGTTCAAGAGACGCAGCTGGTGAAAGCCGTAGCTCTTTTGCTTGTTCATCTTCATCTTCAGAGCGGTTTTCCCAAGTAGTTCCAAAACTGGCTCCTAAGCCCAAACCCCTTTATCAGGTTCCACAAGTTACACCTCTTGTTTCACAGAAGCACACCACCACTGAACGACCAATAGCTGTTGAAGTTAAAGCATCCCCTCCAAGGTGCAATCCCCCTCAACTTCTCAAGCAATTAACCCTAGCTTATAACCTGTCTCCATGAGGCAGCAATAATCCTCTACCTCGAAGGTCAAAACTCAGGCTGTGATAATTCCAACACCTCCCCCAAAAGTTAATATAGTAGAGAAGCAAAACCAGGACCTAACACCCCATAAGGGAAGTCCTTAACCTACCCCACCTCCTATGGGCTCCCTAACCTGCATTGATAATTCCTCTGACGACGAGTTTGAGGGGGGTGATGAAGATGTTGGTCATTATGTTTTAGGAGCCCTAGGGGAAGTGGAGGTACCTGATTGATTGAACCCAGAGAGAGTAGATTGGGCTAAGATCCCTCATCAAACTTATATGCGGCAGGTGATAAAGGGTCTTGAGATTATTGACACTGCCAGTGACGCTGACCAGCTCATTGTCACATGTCTCAAATTTACCCAGTGTATTCATACCCTACAGAATATCCAGGAGAAATACCCTTAAGCGGCCAAACGACTTGCCTCCACTCTTCATCTAAAAGAGGTTCTCACTCTTCCCCCTTCCTTGGGTGGTGCTTTAACTAAAGTGGAGGTCATCTTTAATGGGGTGCGGGTTAAAGCTATCCTTGATACTGGGTTGCCAGTAACGTTGTGTCATCCAAGCTTATTAAGAAAATTAAGCTGGCTCCTGACCTCAACTATACCCAGGAGTTTGTAATTGCAGGTCCAAACAATACCCGCGCCAATGGGGTGTACTTTTCTCTGCCCATTCGTTTTGGGAAGCTTCTTTTAGCAGCTCAGAAGTGGCTTTGACAAATAACTCCTATGATCTATTCATTGGAGCCCAGTTCATATTTGAATATGAAGGGGTCATTAACATGAAGAAGGGTTATCTATCTTTTCTTAACTATGAAGTTCCCTTGGTTCTGACCAATGAAGAGGTTAACAAAAAATACTATGCTTGCACCGTTGAGTATCCCTCTTCTGCCTTAACATTACATTACACCACAGTGGGACGGCATACAAAAATGTTGCCTTCATCAGTGGATGCCCTTGGGGTTATCCCGTTCTATGCTTTAGAAGAGGTTGTAATTAAAGCGGGTGAACAAAGGGTAGTTGATAAAGAATATCTTACAAAGCCCTCATAACTTCTTACTGCACTTAACTAGCATTGATGGAGTTAGTCATTTGGAGCCCTTAGTTTTTCCAGGTGTACTTGACCCTGCTTATCAACGACCTACCAACCTTCTTTTAGGGAATCTTACCAAGAAGGACATGGTTGTAAAAAAGCATCAAGAGATCATAAGGGGTATGTTGATTCCCCTTGAGGAAATAAAGCAAGTTCACTGTAGTGGATCTATGGCGGATATGGGGTTACCTGCTGACCAACCTGTATCTACCCTACCATCTTTCAAATCTCTGAAAAATTACCCCAGATGAGTTGAAGAAAGTTCACACCTTACTCAATTCCTATAGCGACATCTTCTCAAAATCTGATACAGACTATGGGCACATGAAGGGTTGGACTCATACCATTGACATTGGTGATGCTCGGCCCATCCACTCCAAACCCTATTGCAAATCCAAATTTGAGGAGATACAGATGCGGACGGAGCTCAAATAGATGTTGGACGCTGGGTTGTTGGTACCTTCCCAAAGCCCTTGGTCATCCCCTCTCCTATTGATAAAGAAGAAAAATATAGTCATTGGGTAGTGATGGAATACCATAAGCTGAATAACCTTACCAAGAAGGACAGCTACCCTATCCTCCGCATTGATGACACTCTGGCCCAACTCTCTGGATCTAAATACTTCTGCGCCATGGATTTTGTTAGTGGGTATTGGCAAATGGACCTTTCTCCACAGGATCAGGAGAAGTGCGCCCTTATCTGCAGTGAGGGTTTGTTTCAACCCACTTGGTAACCTCAGGGGTTGTGTAATGCCCCTGCTACATTTCAGCGGGCAATGGAACATATTCTCCAGGACTTATGCTGAGCTGTGTGATCGTCTACCTTGATGACATCACAGTCTTCTCCAAGACATTCAACGAGCATCTCACGCACTTAAAGGAGGTGTTTCAACGTTTGCGGGATTCTAACATAAAGCTGAAGCCCTTTAAATGTACTTTTTCCAAGAGAAGTTGGATTTTCTTGGGCACTCCATATCCCAAGATGGGATACAACCTCTGCAGGATAAAGTCGAAGCAATATCTAAGATGCCCACTCCTAAAACCCTTTGTGACATCCAAGTATTCTTGGGTATGATGTGATATTACCATCAGTTCATTTACAAGTTAGCACAGCTTAGTGAGCCCCTTATACGTCTCTAGGCCAAGAACACCCCTTCTACTGTGGCGCTGAACAACAGACCGCCTTTGAGACTCTGAAGGCCTTATTGCAAAAAGGCCCATATCATGTCACCCTGACTATGGCAAGCCTTTTATGTTGTTTACAGATGCCTCCAATTATGCTGTTGGCGCTATCTTGGCCCAGCTGGATGAAAATGGAATATATCATCCTGTCTCTTACTTCATTAAAATGATTTCTAAAGCTGAGCATAACTACAGCGTCAATGAGAAGAAGTGTTTGGCTTTCCTGCTTGCTGTCAAACACTACCGCCCCTTCCTATATGGGACTCCCTTTAAAGTAATCATTGACCACGCCTCTCTGAAGTGGTTGCAGAATATAAAGGACCCCACGGGGCGGTTGGATCGTTGGCCTTTGAATCTCCAGCATTATGATATGACCAATGAACATCAGGCAGGAACGCGCCACATGAATGTAGATGGGTTAACATGGCTTCCTGTTCTTCACTTAGACAATAGTGAAGCAGAGAGGTTAAACAATCTCCTTATGAGTCCCTGATGCATGGGATGATGAAGATGAACCAGTACAGAAGATTCTCGCTCGTCTCTCCCACAACACAAAAGTAGAGAATGGGAAATTATATAAGAAAGTAGGAGCAAATTGGTTGCACTATCTCTGGCCATCTGAGTGTTTCCCTATCATTTTGGAGTCTCACACTATCATGGGGCATGGCGGAGTATGCAAAACCTATGAGTGGATAAAAGAGCGGTACTATTGGGAGGGCATCATGGAGACTATAACTGAAGTCTTAGATGCATGCCTGACCTGTAAGAAACAAACCAGCTTCAAGCCCCAATATCAGTATCAACCTACGACGCCCCATCAACCCTTCCACACCATAAGTTTAGACATGATAGGTCCTCTCCCTCAAACTACAGGTGGATACCGCTATATCTTGGTTGGTATTGATCATTTCACCAAGTGGTTGAAGCTGTGGCTCTTCCCGCTCAGAATGCTAAATCTACGTCTACCTTCCTACACCAGTACATCTCCACTTGGCATGGGTGCCCCAGGTCCTCCTATGTGACAATGGGAAAAATTTTAACTTCACATAAGTGGTAAAGTTCCTCACCACTTCTATGGGAGCTCAACAACTCTTCTCAGCCCCCTAAAACCCATCCACAAATGGGGCGTTAGAAAGAGTAAGTGGAACCGTTGTCTCAATTTTATGCGAAATGGCCACTTCAGACCCACTCCACTGGGATCTCTACTTGCCCAGTGCCTTCATGGCCTACCAAATTAGCTACCATCGTATCCTCAAGATGTCCCCTTTCTGTATGTTATATGGGCGAGAACCTGGGGTGCCAGTATTATTATCCAAGGATGTTTTCTCT
This sequence comes from Massospora cicadina, assembly GCA_022478985.1. Lineage (NCBI taxonomy): Eukaryota > Fungi > Entomophthoromycota > Entomophthoromycetes > Entomophthorales > Entomophthoraceae > Massospora > Massospora cicadina. The sequence goes on along the minus strand of JAKSZP010011629.1, from coordinate 2,987 downwards.
AATCAGACTGATCCAGAACAAGCCATGAAAAAGTTGACCCAACAAATCATCCAATTACAATCCAAGGCCATGACTAACTTAGCTAAGACTGTTAACAAAGAAGGCCAAACCGCATATGAGCTCAGAGACCCTCTTTACTCATTCCAAGTAGCTGACTTGGTACTCTATTACCATAACCAAATCACTCCAAGAAGTGGAAAGCTCAGTTCTGTCTGGGAAGGGCCTTTCTCAGTCACATACAAATAAGGGGATGAGTATTCTATTAAATCCCTCTCTTCTGGGCTTAACATCAGTCACTTTCATGGTCATTTTCTTTGGCCCTATTCACCCCCCAATATTTCTGAGGGGGTAATGTCAGACATTTGCCTCCCAGGCCTCAGAACAAGAATGTTGTAGGTGAAAATTGGCCAAATAGAGGGAATGTTGGACAATTAAGAGTTTGAAATAACCTACAAATTGATTTAAATAAAAATGATTTCAAGGATATTGGCCAAAAGATCCTTGCTGATTCTCAGTGGAACCCCATTAATTAGGTTAACACCAGCAAAAACCTATATGTGCACCAAATGTAAAATCGAATGGTCAGATTACTCTGACCACCCAATGGACCTTATGCAACCATTGGAAGGCAAACCAACAGCCACCAACAGGTCCTTCCAAACACCTATGTGGGAACCACCCCTTTTATAGGCGTGGTGGAGGTCCCCCCAGGTAAAAGTATTTTAGCAAGCGATGATTGGGTGAAATACATCAAGACATTACTGCATGGGTACATCGCCCCAAAACCCCAACATTGTCTCGCCAAAAAGTACTGCAAAATTCCCAAGAACTGATAGGAGCATAACCCATATTTCTTTATTTGGAATGTGCCTAAGCTATCTGAACCTATCCTCAAATTCCCCCAACCCTCAAAACTAGTTCAAATATTAATTGGTCAGATTTCACAGGGGATAAACTCTCTTTTACCCCTGTGCGGCACCTATTAAACCCTTTAATTTAAACTTTTATAATTTTTTTATTTTTAACCTATCAGTGCTTTTCTTTCCTGTAATGATAACATCATTCAACAAGATTCAATTTGAGCAGATAATTTTGATAATCACACAGGTGATATGAGCGAATTAAATAAAACCCAACAAAAATGGGTGAAAGTCATATTGGGCAATGGCCCAAACGGTGCACCCAAGGGCAAAAAACGCCCTGGAGGGGGACCGGGAGCCAACGCTGCCAAAAAACCTAACCCAAACACTGCCTGGGTTTGTGAAGTTTATTACAAAACAAAACCAATACATGAAAATACAGTATGCACAGCCCTTATCAAAAGTGGAACATGGCTCCGACTTTTCTTAAGGTTAGATTCCCCAACTCTGTGGGAAAAGGTAGGTGAGGCACAGGCCTCCCTCTTTCCCCACATGGTATATGTTACCACCCACACCATCCACCATGGCTGGATCAATATGGGTTTCAAAATCAAAGAAGACGCAGACGCCGCAGCAAAAGTCCGTGTCAAAATTGCCCTCCCCAAGGGCAAACGAATTGTGTGCACAGAGTGCACCAGATGAAACAAAGCAAACACTTTGTTCATCTCATTTGACTCACTTCCCACCAACCTCCCCCATAAGCTAATCAAGGAAGAACTTTGATTTGGCTTCAGAAATATGGAGAATTAAAACAACTAGAGTTACAGTATTTCCACCTGATGCCAAACCTGTGCACAGGAAAGGCAATTGCTGTAATTGACCCAGTCCCTAATGTGGCTACAAATTTGACCAAAATCCCACACAAGCAGTGTTTCACCTCCAAGATGGGGGAGTTTCAAAACCTTTCCGCATCACACCAGAACGCGCACCACCATCTGCAATAATTGCACCGCACTGGGGCACAAGGAGCATGCATGCCCCGTGAAGGAGGGCATCATGGCCCCAGACTTTTGTGATGACACCATAGACAAAGTTGAGGAACCCTTCAGAAGAATGGTTGACGCCAACCACACTTTCCTCTGGGGAGAGGATGGACACTACGTCCTCAGACCCAATCTCACCCAAATTATGCAAACAGGTGCAGAAGGCCCACAAGCAGGCAGCGGCCAAGGCCACATCTCTCATGACCTCCTCCATTGACCTGAACCAAATCCAGATGGACAGAGAGGAAATTGGCTGAACCAGCCAACCAGAACACAACTCCCAAGCTGGAACAACCATGGAGGATGTGATCTGAGCCAAACAGTTAGATCAGACAACCCAGGCAGAAAATTTTTCAATAAGTCAACAGAATCACCATGTGACCCCAATCAAATAAACTTACCAGGACATTACAAAACCACTATGGATGAGCCAACAGGACCCAGAGCTTCAAAATCAAACCCTGAAACATCAGAAACCAATCAGCGCACCAATTTGAATCAAACAAAAACACGTGCAGAAAAACTTAGTGCAATGCCCAAATCCAAACCACCCACACAAAATCATCACAAGGTAAGGAGCCAGAAAACGCCTCAGAGTGGACTGGCCCTGTCAGACATTCTCCTTCTTGACTTTTTAAAAGAATGTTGGAGGTAAAAATGCCCCTGAATCCACTACTATGATCAGCCAAAACACATGTCCAATCTTCTAACAATACTATGGTTAATGAGGATATGAGTACCATCGGCAAAAGACCCTGGCATATTCTCAGTGGAACCCTACACTTTGGGAAAATATGTCTTATAATCAAAATCAGCTTATTTAGTGTCGGACATTCTCCTTCTTGACTTAAGAAAAAGAATGTTGGAGGTATTAATGCTCCCAAATCTTCTACCATGATTGGCCCATCACCTGCCCAATCTTCAAATAATACAAGGATATCAACGATATGAGTACCCACAGTGAAAAGCCCTTAGCGGATCCTTGGTGGAATCCTAACTATCAGAAAAATATGGTTTATAACAAAAAACGGCTTAAAAAGGTAATAACTAATAAAAGGATTACTCCAACTTCTCAGCCAAATTT
>JAKSZP010011628.1:0-10272 GCA_022478985.1 Massospora cicadina | reverse complement strand
CCTCTCAGCCTTTCTTATGGATAAGGGCCATAATTGATCCTCTCGAGTCGGGGTATTTCCCCTTGTAAAAAGGGTCAAGAAGAGGGGCTGGAGGGCCTTTAAAACTTTGAAATCCACTAGATCACCTCAAACGGGATACCATCTGGGCCTGGGGCCTTCAGACTTTGGCTAAAAAGTGAATTCCATTATTTCCTTTTTAATTGATGCAAGAAGTTCTTCACCCCTAAGTTAACCATTGGTTCTGGACCCCCTTCAATGTTCATGAACATCTGCTGGGTTTCCCCGGGAAAGCCTTAAAGAGGGCTGAATAGTAACCGGATCTCGTTGGTGATCCCCCCCCTTTTTGGGGTTTTCAGTGGTCCCCACCCTCAGGGTTCACCTTGATCCTTTGAGCGGGCTTTCTGCTTCTGGTAAAGAAAGGGGGTTTGGGCCCGTTCCCACTGGGTGTAGTAATGTGACGGGTAAAGTTTGCTGCATGTTCTCTTTGCTCAGTAAGTTCCTGCTGGTATGTCTGGGGGGGAATTAAGCCCCCAACCTTTAATAGGAAGGCACGGGGCCCAATTTTTTTAAAATTTTATTCTAGCTTTAGCACGTCTGACTTTAGCCTGGGCTGTTCATTCAAGCCTTAGCACAAAGTTAGGCTACCTTTAAAACCTTGTTTTTTATCGCCCATTTTTTTTGAAAGTTCCAAATGGGGTGAGGCCAGGTGCTCTGGCTCACAAATGGCTGCTTTTATTTTTTCTCTTGAAAACTGGTTGTTCAAGAGCCTGTAGCAATCCTTGGCCAAAATCTTCGATGGTCAGGTTTTTTTTTAAATTTCCCGTGAGGGATCTGTGATCACTTATAGTGTTATCTCGGGTTATGTGAGAGAAAAATCAGCCAATCAACAAGGGGCCCCACTAGGGCCTTCAATCTGTGAAGCTGTTTTAACCCCGAACTGCCCCGGATCCAAGACATGCCAAGTCCAGCCTTGGGGGAAGTGCGTCTGAATCTTTGACCAGGAAAAAGCTGACATACCTCATCATTTTATTTAGATTTAAATTTTTGTGGGGGAAAGGGGCCAGGGGGTGGACACTTCCAAATGTAGACACAAAAAAAAATTAAACTTAGTAACAAAAGGGACCCCAGAGAAGCGATCTATCTCTTTTTGCCACGGGGAAAGCCATTATGGGGAGGAGGAGGGGAAAGTGTAAAAGGAGCCATAACCACAATTGAACACGTGTGGAGGAAAGGGTCCAATCTGATGAACCAAACTGGGAACCAGGAGGAGACCAGCTGACGGTGACGCGGTGGGAGTACCCAAACATCCATGCCTGGAAGTGGTCCACCAAGTGGGACCAGAATCTGTGGACAGCTTCTGGGAGGGTGGGGGTGGAGCCTGCGATGGCATCCAAGACAATCATGTGGATAGTCCACATTGCGATTATGACCACCAGAGCACGGAGGGAGAGTGAAAGAGGGGATACCATGGATATAGCAAACATATCTCTTGACAGACTGAAGGGATGTGTTTGATCCTGGCCAAGCAGACGTTGAACTGGCGCCATATCACACTTTACTTAGAGGTAGGGCACTTCTCCAGGCGGTGGAACAGCGTTCCATACTGGCCACACACGATGCAGGATGAGTTTAAAGCGTTAGAAGCGCTCAGCTGTATGGTACACCCACCTCAAGCAGCTCCACACATGGGAACAGATTTAAGGCTGCAACAGAGGGTGGTGTACGTATTTCCAATTAGTCTTCTGGAGGGTCTCAAGGGAATAAGGAATTTCCATCATGTCCAGGTAGTCCACCCTGGATATGACATGGGGCCATGTGGGGATCAAGCCATCTTAAATGGGTAACCCCTGTACCTCCTGTGTGAACTGAGGAGAGGGGCAGCCTCTCTGGGCTGTGTGTCCATTAATACGGATTCTCCACTCATCGCTCCACATGGAGAGGAGGATTCATTTGTAGTGGGTTTAGTACCGTGAGGACCTGTGGCCGATGGGTGGAAGCCAGATATTTCATCAAGGAGTGAGGGTGCGATGGATTGTTAAGGCCCAGGGCGCGGGAGAAGTTGGAGCGGGCCACGTGGGACCAGTGTTGGGAGGGGAGCGTAGGGGCGGTGACAGCTGCAATCCAGGTGCTCAGGATCTTGGAAGCATGGGCTTTAAAGGTCGAACGGCCCATGTTACCATGACGATGAGGCCAAACATGACCTCAAGCCGCACTGAGGTGGTGGGCAGCCTGACCATAGCCACCCTTGTAGAAGGGCATACATAGATCTGAAAAAACCCGGGGAGAAGGTGATTGCATGGGCTCCAAACCAGACTTTGGAGAGGATCATAGAGTTGGCTAAAACAACCCTGCCAGTAAGAGAAGTAGGGTGGGCTCTGAGGGAGGCGATGCGCTTCATCACGTTGTCTAGAATATGACTTTCCATTACTGCTGAGGCATACCCCGCCTGCCTCCACCCACATGCCCAGATGGCAGACTGGCCCTATGGTAGGGCGTGGCACTAAGGGGAGCACTAGTGGGGCGGTGTGGGGTGAGCAGGGAAGGCGAGCACGTGTGTGAAGCAGATGGGCTGGGCTGGGCACTGGTCACTGGGGCCCAGCAGGTTTGATACTGACCAAGGAGGATGATTTCGGTTTTGGAAGCTTTCAGTGCAGCATTACTTACCCGGGAATACTCCTGGTTGAGAGCTTCAAGCGCGCGTACATCTTGGTTATTAGACACCCTGACCACACAATCATCTGCAAACGCCATCATCTTGACTAGGGCTTGGCCTGGAACGTGGACCCCAGTGAGGCGGGCATTCACGTTCTGAAGTAGTGGGTCAAGGCTGAAGTTATAAAGAGTGGGCTAAGGGGGTCCCCTTGACGTAGGCCCCTTTGAGGCGGACTACTTCCTTGAGGAAGCCAGGGCCACGCACTGCCATAGTTGCAGATTCCGTAAGCAGCATTAACCAGTTGATGAAGTGAGGGGGCAAGTGGAATTGGTGTAGGCAGGCCCTGAGGTATTCCCAGTTTACTCTATCATAGGCCTTCTGTTGGTCCAAGAATACAAGTGCCCCAGAGGCCGTGGACTGGCATGCATTAGCCACAGAGTGTACGTTGTCCCAAATCGATTTTCTGGGTATGAAACTGAATTGTTCTGGGGAGATGGTGGCAGACGCTACAATCCCTAATTAGTTAGCCATGGCTTTAGTTAAAATTTTTGTATCCGTGCTAGTTAAAGAAATGGGGCGCCAGTTGGCTAGGTCTAGTTTATCTCCTTTCTTGAAGAGTGTGATGGTGAAGGCCTCTTGCCCTCCTGGTAGAAGGCGAGTATCCAGAAGGCTCTGGTTAAGGGAGGCTAGCAGCAGTGGGGATAGAAATTTAAAGTACTTCTTATAGAACTCATATGGAATGCCATCAGGGCCTGGGCATTTCCAATTTGGTGCACCGCGGGATGGCAGACCAGAGTTCATTCAGAGTAAATCAAATTCATTAATTCCGGGTATCAGAAATGGGTGCAGATGTGAGTGCTATCGAGAAATTTCGCCATTTTGGCCTACTGAATTGGATCAGATCAGTACAACTCAGAGTAATACTGTTGTATTTCATTTGCCACTTTGGCCAGCATATCTGCGACGGAATCATCCGATCTCTGCATCTGTGTGCAGGCCACGCTCTGGTGCAGTGTGAAGAATTTTTAAAAAAATATGTGGTGCACGTGCCACCCTCTGTAATGTGTTTGGCCCTGTACTGAACACAAACCTGATGTTTGTGTTTGCCTTTCAAGCTGCCGTTGAGGTGAGTGGCTGCTTCCTGCCCACTTCTGGCCCCAAGCAGGGCTGCCCAGCCTCTGGCTGGGATGTTGGACTCCAGGTGTGCCAACTCTGCCAGAGTAGCGCGAGATGACAGCCAATGTGGCTTGTGAGCATTGGGATGAGAGGTGGTGAGCATGGTGGATGGTATCTTCTTTGAAGGCTGACCATGTGGAAATTGGGTCCGCACAAACTGGTGTAATAAACTCTTTGCTGAAGTCGCTGATTCCACCCAAGTGGAAAATCCTGGTGATGCAATTTTGGGTGGGCGGAGTTTGCACCAATGCAGGCTCTAGCCACTGTGATGGGTAAGTGTTAGGTTATTGAGACCAGCCGGTGGTCGGAGAAATCGATTTTTGATGTGTGGAAGTAGAAATATGAGATCAAAATTTTGCTGGTGTGAGGATAAGGTCGATGCGGGTCATGGACCTTAATTGGCAGTTGTGGATGTGGGGGCACATCATGTTCTCAAGCAGTGGAGCTTGCCGCGGCAGCATATCTAATAACCCAAGGGTGGCCTTTAGAACGCGAAGTTCTACGTGACCCTGGGGGGCATGGGATGAGGAAGGCCAACGGTCCATGGGTATGTTTAGCCAACAGTTTATGTCACCAACTATGAAAGGGTCAGGGGGTAGCAGAAGGGATTTGACCAATGAGAAAAATTCCCGATGTTCTCATGCACAGGTCAGGGCATAAATGTTGATGATAGCATGCACCACATCAGCCCATGAAAATGTAACAATGAGGATACAGCCATTGAGGAAGGATTCAGATGATAAAAATTTAAAAAAATTGTTTTTCTGAACAAGCACCCCACAGTGCTCAGACCAGAAGGATAGGGAAGGGAGGAGCATGGTTTTCAAGTGTCCTCAGAACCTTCAGGACAGTGGGACTCCTGGATGGCCAGGATGTCCACGGGTAAATTTTGGTGAAAACTCAGTTTCCTAGCCCAGGACGGTGGGGCCCTTTGAGTCTCAAATTCAACGTCCCTGAGGTTTCCCCCTATCGCCCCTTGGGTGTGGGGGGGGGCACCCGGGCCCACCAGCCCCCCTCTGTATCCCCACGGGCCTTCAAAGGCATGGGTGTTTGCAGCAATGCAATGGAGTTTTGTTAATTTTAGCAGACAGGTTCATGTTGGCTTTTGCCTTCGCTTTTTTTTTTCCCCCCATTGTTGACCAAATTTTTTGGGTGCAGATGAGTTCGTGCACTAAAATTCAGGTTAGAAATTTTTTTCAGTTAGTTTGGAGACCAAGCGTTTCAATCAGGGTTTGTTGCAAAGGTCCGGGAGATTGAGTCACCCATGATCCTCAGATTGGGTCCCCCAATTGGTTGGTCCCCCCAAATTGATTGGGGGGGGTTTCCCCGTTGCTTTCGCCATGAAGGTAAATGCCCTCCTGGCTTTGGGGAGAGGGATAGGGGGGGGGATTTTAGCCACTTCTGGCCCCCCCTGGGGCTGTTTGGCCTTTTGCTCTTGGGGGGAACAGGCTTTACTATTGGGTAGCAGCCTTGTGCTCCCCCGGGAAGGCCTTTTTGGTATTGGTGGCTGGTTTGTAGTGAGCCTCCCGTTGGCCAGGGGCCCCCCCTTTAGTGTGATGCCCTCCTGGTGGGGCACGGTCCTTGTGGCCAAAGCATCACAGTGGGTGCAGAGGGGTGGGTGTCTAGGTTACCCAGAAAGGGGGGTGGTATGCCCTTTTAAAAAAAGTGGGGTGGGGATCGAGGTCCTTTGGGTCCTTTGGGTTGGGGCAGAACTGCAATGGCTTTGCCAGTGCACAAGTGTGACATCAGCATAAAGCGTTGCATCTCAAAGGGTTGTATTTCGCCATATTTTGAGACCTCTTTTAGGTGCTGCTCCCGAAAAAACGCTTTGACTGTAGGGGGAAAAAATCAAACGTGAGGAAAATGGTGGGGTTTTTTCCATCTGGTGACTTGGTTTTGACAACCTTTTCCTTTGGGGAGGTTGATCCCAAGCCCCCAAAAAAGGGCCCCCTGTCCTTGTTTTCAAAACTGAGATCCAGCCAACCACATGACAAGGAGGGGGTGGGTGTCACCGGGTCAGGAAAAAAGGGGACATCCCCCCAAAATTTTTTCCCCCAGGGCTGTCTGTTGGAATCCAGGGAAAACCCGACTCAAATTTCCAATGAGTTTTAGAGGGGATTGATGACTTTACTGGCCCGAAAAACGAGGATTTTGGGGGAAAAAGTAACCCAGTTTTTTTTTTTGTCTAATCTCTCTTTTTCCCGGGGGATTTTTAACGTTGGGGGTCACACCTCCCCCTTTTCCCCTTTCTATTTTTCCCAACTGCTCCCCGAATGGGGAGACTTCTCCCTAATTATCAAATAGATCATTAATTAAAAGTAAAAATTGCAACGAGAGAAAAAAACCTCATCTGTATTGTGGCAGGGGGAAATGTTTCCACACCTGACTTAATATTGTTTGAAACCCCCCATCAGCATGTATTCCCGGGGGAGTTGAGAAAAGTTCTTCAAAAGAGGTCCGTTTCTTGACCTGTTTCAGGTATATGTTTGAAAAAGAAAGAACTCAGGGGAAAACCAATATAAGGAATCATCAAGGTGTTTCAAAAATGGGGTTTTTTCCCCCCCAAGGATAAAGGGGAAAAAAGGGGCCCAAAGGGGCTCCAAATTGGTCATTCCATGCTACAAAATTGGGGGGGTGGGCAGGGGGGTCCTGGGTGGCTGCAATATCCACGCGAGTTGACCTGAAGTTGCAGAGGGGGCGGCTTCCCGAATCCGGCCCAAAGTTAATGGATCAGGGTCAGGGGGCACCTTTGGGGGCTCATAGCTGCCCCCCCCATATCCTGGGGGTTTCTGAGCTTCCACCTGCATCCGAAGGGTGCTCATTTTTAGTCTGTGAGCTTTACCTTTAGAACCGTGTAATTGATGAGGAGGAGGATTATCCATTGATGGGGCTGAGGGGCCGGGGGCCCCCCAAAAACTTCCCCGCTGCTTTTCACAGGAGTATCCTGAGGGTGCTCCATGATCCCCCATTTTTTATCATCTGATGATCAGAGTCCAGAGTCACCTCCCAGTACTGAGAATGGGGTCTGAGACAAACCCAGATTGGGGGGGAAACTGGGCCCACCCTGACTTGGGGTATCCAACCCACCTGGGGTTTCGATTTAATTGTTTTGATGCCACCGTTGGGGGTTTTTTCCCGGTTAAATTTATAGGGTTTTGCCATTTTGGGCGGTAAGGGTCGGGAAAATTTTAGAAGGGGGCTAGGAGAGGGTTTTTCGACTAAGAAAAAAGGGTTGGCTGTCCCTTTCAACTCACAAAGGGCGAGGGGGTGAGATCCTGCGGAAACCAGGGTTTGGGATTGCCCTGCGGGATGGGAGTTTTTTACCTTTTGCGGGGACTTCATAGAGAAGAGTTTTTTTTTAAAAGCGACAACTTTTTAAAGGGGGGCCCAAAAGCATACACCATGAGCAACGTGGTCATGCCTGGTTGATCAAAAAAAGATTTTAAAGGATTCAATGACGAACAGGGGATAACCTCCATGTTTTAAAACCCTTGGGTTTGGGGTAAAAGATGCCCCAGCAAAGAGCCCCGGGGGGAAAAGGCTGGTCCCCAGGGTCAAAGAACTGACCCAAATTCCATCAACCCCGATAAGGCTTAAGGGGTTCTGGGTCCACTGTAGTTGGAAGATTTGAAAAGTTACCCAGAAAAATTTTTTCAAAATTAGATCTAGTTTTCAGCCCTGAAAGGAGCCATTGGGGAAACTCAATTTTTAACTGAGGCTGCACCTCATCCCTGCAGTTTTAAACCCCCAAACAAATAGTGGCTTTCCACACTTCAAAAGTGGTGTTAACTAAAAAATCTGCATGGCTTCAAAAATAATTTAAAAAAATCCTTGATAAATTTAAAAATTATGCCCATAGTAGACTCTAACGCTGGGAAAAGTGGGCCTAGGAGGACGGGGGCAGTTTTTCCCTTCTTTTTCACCCGCCAAAAGCAGCTTCACGAGGGTCAATGGTGGTGGGCAGGCACGTTTTTTTTGCCAGGCCCAGGCATCCTTCATGCTTATTTTTTTACATTTAAATTTTAAAATTTAAAAATTTAGTGGATTCCCCCGGGGAATAAGAGGGGGCGCGGATTCCCCTGGATTTGCGCCCCGCTGGGCCTTCCCATTTTATTTTTAGGTTGGGGAGGCTTTCCGGTTTGGGGTTTTTTTGATATTGGGTAATTCTGTCATCATCAAACCAACTATTACTCCAGCCTTTTTCCATCAGCAAATGGTAGGATTTTTCAGCTGGTTGAGGGTATTTCATTTTTTTGAATTTTGATGTTGATGTTTTTTTTGATTTTGATGAATATTATGGCTAACTGATTCCCCACTCAGTGTTGATTCAGTTTGCATTTGGGCCTTTCCCAAAACCTTTAAAATGAACCAATGATTCACCAAAATGTAAATTCATTTTGGCCGCTTTGGGTAATGTTAAAAGTAAAAAAATGATACCAACTGATTCAACCTTTCTGATGATTCAGTTTGGGCGCCCAGGCTGATTTTTGAATTGGGGCAGTGGGAAACCCAAAAAATCCCGTGAGATATTGGGAGCTACAATACTCCCTACTACCATGGGTAAAAACCGATGTTCCTCCCGGGTGGGCACTAATTTGGGGGCCCCGTCCCCAAATTGACTGGGGGGGTTTACAGGGGGTTTTCAGTGATCCCACCTTTTTTAAAAAAATGGTTTCTTCGTTTTTCAGCTGCAGTTTAAAAGGTTGTAGGTAATGCACAAGTTCAACTGAGGGTTCTTTATTTTGGGGGGAGTTTGAGTTTTCTGGCACGGGGGTTCATGGACTTTTTCCACCTTATTTTTTAAATTTTTTAAGCTAAATTTTGGGTGATTGTAATATTCGAATTTTGAAATTTAGTGATGAAAGAAAGCTTTCCTGTGATAAGTATCTTTTTACTCAAATGATACTTTCTTCCCCATCAGGTATTGGAGGGGGATCTCCATCTAAGATATCACTTGGGAAACTTATATTAAGAAAGATAACAGTGATTAAAATCTAAGTTGTTTCTGAGCTATAAGGATGGGAAAGAAAGGATAGTTTCAAGTTTATAAGGAGGTCCGTGAATCAGCTAAGAAAAGTTTGACTAAGTTGCAGATTTTGGTTCTCAATAAACCATGACAGCACCCAGAATGCCAGAACCGTAGCCATTTGAATAACTCATTTAATTGAGATTCTAAATAAAAAGTGATGGAAATACACGTTCAAAAAACACATCATAAGCCTCAAAACATACAAAAGTTTTTTGGGGGGAAATTGGGTATAGTTGGGCCCTCAGGTGGAAAAGGGGCTAAGGTCAAAAATTCTGGTTTGAGTTTTGCAAGTTTTTGGGAAAGGTCAAAGGAGAGCAAAACTTCAGGAAGTAGAGTTCCATGGCGTGGAAGGTTTGATAACCCCGAGGGGTAGGTACAGAGTTTGAAAGGGTAGTGCGGGGCCAGGAGAAAATTTTTAGGCCAAAAAGGGGGAGATCGTTGGGGCCCCAGTGGTAAATTTTAAGAGAGCAAGCAAGGAATAAAAAATTTTTATTTTTGTTGGATGATAAAGTTTAATTTTTTTTAGTACCTTTTTAAAACCAACCATCACGGCCCCCGCTGGCAAACCCTTTTTTTAGTTGGGGGTGAAATTATAATTTCCTGTACCCAAATTAGGGGTTTTATTCTGAAGAGGCTGCAATGGTTAATCAAACTCCATTTATTAAATTTAAAATTAAATATAGGGAAATTGGGATGAGTGACTTAAAAATTTTTATTCTAAGTTGAAGTCCCAAAAAAAAAAAATGGTTGTATGGAGTTAATCTTTGAAAGAACAGGATTGTAAAATGGGGCAAGCCACAAAAACAAGGGTTAGTGCTGAGAAAATCCAGAGGAAAAAGATCCTAATTATTTTTAATTTTTAAGTTTGGGGTTTATACTGGAGAAAAAAAATTTTTAAAACATTTCTACTTACCCTCCCACCCGATACCATTTTTAGGGGATTTCAACTTTGGGATAACTCCCAAAAGATCAATGGCCTTCCCAGGGGTACCACCCGGACAATTTAATATCAAAAAAGAAGGCATCCTTTCACAGGATGCTCTTTCCCCCCCGTTCACCCCTTCCCCCCATGATGAGTCCCAAATAGCGGGGAGGCTAATTGATGAGATTTACCACATCCTCATCCCCCAATCCCACCGTCAAGAACTCCCAAAATTTTTAAAAAAAAAGATTTTTCGACCACTGATTAGTTATGGTGCAGTTAGCGCCAACCCAAGCCCACACACACAGGTGTGCCGGGGGAAAGCTTACCCAAAAATATAAAATTTCCCAAAATTCGATGGGGTTTAAAACAAGGCTACAAACCCAGAATTCACAGCCCCATTCACTTTTGGGTCCCATCAGAACATGGGAAAATTTCAAAAAAAATTTAAACACCAAAAACCCGACATAGCATCATGCAAGTACACCGGCA
>JAKSZP010011627.1:0-10305 GCA_022478985.1 Massospora cicadina | reverse complement strand
TCCTCATATTTGGTCCCTGATATAGAGTCACCCCCACTTTGGTTGGTCCTCAATGGATCAGCTTGGTTCAGTGATTGGATATTTGGGGTTGGCCATTGATACATTGTCAAGCTATGGCCCCCTGTTGGAATGCCTTTATTGGGGATTGCGCCCAATTGCATATCAGGCATTCTGCCTGATGAGTTACTCATGCTACTGAATCAATTTTGGTTGGGGACCATTCACCCCCCAACTGGGTTGTTTCAGGATTGGCGTCTGACTTGTTCTTCATCCAAATATCCCAAGCTGATTCAGTAAGTTTCTCCATGTTGGAAGAAAGATTTTTATTGCTTGACTCCATTGGTTTAAATTGCCAATTTTTGTTATTTAAATCTGAGTTAGTTTTGGATCCTACCAATACCACATCCAGGTTTTTAGTATCAATGGCAAGAATTTTCTCACCCTGTGAGGCCCTAGTCCCCCCTGCTAATTGAGGTTCACTGGCGAATATTCCTGACTCCACTGTTATCAGCATCAGGCCTCGCTCCCAGAAGGTTGCACTTGTCATCTGGGTGTCAGTGGGCATCAATCCTAGGGAGTTGACCCCATCATTTGCACTATTTGTTAGGGCTCTGTGACCCATCAATGCATTCACTCATTTTGTTATCATTTGTGTCACCAGTTCATTATTTGGTGCATACATGGTGGAATGCCCAGCCCCATTTCTAGCTGTGTCAGAGCTTAGGCTGGCGGGAAGGTCAGCAGATGGTTTGCTCATCTCAGCAACCTTGGTATTATTCTTAATAAAAGCTCACTAATTGGTGTGGGCAAGTTGTCCATTTCTATGTGCTGCGCACAGACAGGCGGATAGACTTCCCTATGCTTGGTTGGTTGGCCTTTGTTCACTGCTATATAAAATTGCAGTGCATTATGGCAGTTGATTGCTCTCTAAATTCTTGGTCAATTCGCTTTTTGTTATAAAAAGTGATATTTGTGAGAGAGAGTTGAGAGCTAATTATGCTAAAGGAGGTATTTTTAAATCAATTGGACTTTTGATTCAAAGTTTTTATTTAGATAAATTTGTTAAATACTCAAATGACCACTAACCACTTAAAACCATTTTAAATATTAAATCAGCTGAATATCAAACTGCTCAGCTGTAACAATATAGCGAATACCATCAAAGTATATATAGGATTTTCACTTGTTACATATAAAACTTTTACTATTAAAATAATATTTTTTAAAATTCATAAATATTCTCAGGCATGCACACAACAACTCACCAAAGTTTCATCACAATTGGATGAATGGTATAGGGATGCATTTGGGACAGACAGACAGACAAACATATAAACATTCATTTATATATATAGATAATTTTTATAAATATAAAATAAAAGAAAATGTTTGCATATGTGCACATGCTATGTGTAGCAAAAACTATATCACACAGAGCTTTATAATCTTACAAGCTCTATTTCAGACACTTATCCAACTGAATTCTTGAATTCATTTGATTTTCCAGGTATGCCGCCACATGTTTTAACATTGAAAATTGGCATGCCTATCATTCTTCTCTGAAACATCAATCTGCCACAGCTTTTCAATGGTACCAGGCTTTCAGTGAAAAAGATGATGAACAATATCATTGAAGCTACATTCTTAAATGGAAAATTTAAAGGAGAAGATGTACTGTTGCCACGCATCCCAATGATTCCAACAGATATGCCATTTGAATTTAGACGTTTGCAGTTTCCAGTGCAACTCGCATATACAATAACCATCAACAAAGCACAGGGACAATTGCTACAAGTGTGTGGACTAAATATGAAAAATCCATGCTTCTTACATGGACAGCTGTATGTGGCCTGCTCACGCGTCGGAAAACCTTCTGATTTATTCATGTATGCACCAGATGGAAAAACAAAAAATATTGTATATCCAAAAGTGCTTCAATAAACAGAATTAAAACACAAACACTTTCTATCTTTAAGTGGCATTGCAATGCATGTCGGGTACTCATACTAATATTATCACATTAATTTGAAAACCATGCAAAGTTATGGGCAACAGCTATTTATTTATATGAAACCTACTTTAATTGAACTTTATTAATTAAACTAACATTTTCATTATTTACAACATGAAACTCTGTTGCAAAGCACGGGTATTCTGCTAGTTTTTATATATATATATATATATATATATAATGTCTGTATGTTTGTCTGTCTGTATGTCCCAAATGCATTCCTACACCATTTATCCAATTGTGATGAAACTTTGGTGAGTTATTGTGTGCGTGCCTGAGAAGGTTTATGAATTTTAAAAAATATTATTTTAATAGTAAAAGTTTTATATGTAACAAGTGAAAATCCTATATATACTTTGATTGTATTCGCTATATTGTTACAGCTGAGCAGTTTGATATTCAGCTGATTTGATATTTTAAATGGTTTTGTTAAGTGGTTAGTGGTCATTTTTTATACAATTTTCTTAAACTCACTGTCAATTCTGTCTGTCTGTAATCAAATCTTACAAGCTCTATTTCAGATACTTATTATCACTAAAATTTTTTGAATCTTTGCACAGACGTTGGTCTTGGATGATAATACAATAATTCATCAAAAAGTTTAATTTTCATGTTCTAATTAAAAAGTTTTATATGTATTAAATGAAACTCCTATATATCTTCGATAGTAATCGATATAGTTATGGCTGAGCAGTTGATATTCAGTTGATTATAGACACCGTAGTGAAGCGCGGGTAAATCGGCTAGTTATCAATATAGGTGGACGTAAGGGGGTCCCGTATGCACTTTGAAGCCAGATTTTTGTTTTTTTAACTAAAATAGATTTATGCTTTTACCTTATGGTTATAATCTATAGGCATGTATATGTCTTATGGTTGGATATTGCCTGAAAGTGCTATATAGCACTTTATTTACCATTACACTGGGATATCATCATTGCATATTATTATCTAACTTTTAAAAAATCAATGAGAATTAAATTAGTTAAGCGATTGGTAATGTTTATCGTAAACTAGCGGAGTTACCTGGCGTTGCTCGGGTTTATTTATCTGCCGATTTGAACTGATTAATTTAGGTTCTATATTATAGATAGTATCCAGATACCCGTACTTTGCTACGGTGTTTATAGCTTACCAGATGATTATAATCAATTAGTTTAGTTTTTATATTGGTAGATAGATATCAATAAGTTCAGAAACCATTAAACCTGTTGAATATTCCAACCTCCAACTACTTAGCCAAAATTAGTTAATCCTGCCAAGTTTACTAAACCATCAATCACTTACCTGAAACTATTGAGCCCATCGAATCAACCAAAAAATGAACTACTACTCAGCAAAAACCAATTGGTGAAATTACAAAACAGCCAAAAACTATTAACCACTTATCAAAATTTATGAACCTATTGAATTAAATGAATATAAAAATGCTCAGCCAAGTCTATATATATATATATATGAATCTATGTTTCTTTGTTTCTTTGTTTGTCCCGTATGCATTTCTATACCATTCATCCAATTGTGATGAAACTTTGGTGAGTTGTGTGCATGCCCGCGAAGGTTTATGGATTTTGAAAATTATTATTTTCATAGTAAAATAAAAAAATTTATATACAAGAAATGAAAACCCTATGTGTTCTCGATGGTAATTGGTATAAAGTTACGGCTGAGCAGTTCGGTATTCATTTAATTTGATATTTTATATGGTTTTGTTAAGTGGTTAGTGGTCATTTGGCTCTTTAAACTTAATCTAAATCAAAACTGAATCAAAAACCCAATGAGTTTACAGATTTCTCCTCAAGCATAATCGGTTCAGCTTTTAACTAAACTTAAATTTTATAAGGGTTGGTTGTTCGAATCCTAGCACAATCACTCATTTAATCACTTTTTATCATTTAAACTATTTATATAGTTAAAACTGATATTGCAAGTGTAAGTAAATCTAAAAGATGATGAGCCAATGTAGTTATTTTATTTAAACTTATTGTATACTAGCATCCATTACCCGTGCTTCGCTACGGTATCTATAGAATTTCAGGTGATTCGAATTTATTAATTTAGATTTTATATATAGTTAAGCAATATCCACTCGGCCAAATCTTATTGCTCAATCGAATCAACCAAAAACCATTAACCACTCGGCCAAATAAAATAAACCCATCGAATCAATCAGATAACACCAAACTGCTACCCGAAACATCTCTCTATATTTAAAATCATTGTGACACGTCTTCCAAATACTAAATCAATTTCAACTTAAATTGCTAAAAGTATTTTAATTAGGGGAACCAAATTAGGCAGGTTTTTTTAAAAAAATATAAAACCAACATAAGATTCCCGTGCTTTGCTATGGTGTTTAACCTTTATCAGATAATCCAATACAAATAAACCACTAAACTGCTTAACTAAAACTATTGAACATAAGGGAGGATACCCCAGTGGTAGAGTATAGACCCTCTACCACTGCCTCCCGAGTTCGATCCTGGTAATGGACTTTGGGTAGGGGACGATTTTGACTGTGTTGGTTTTGCGCGCCAATGCCCCGAACCGAGATAGCAAATAGCAAAGGTGGTCCATGGAGTTCCTGGCCTATCATACGCCGCGCATGGAGGTTTTCCGGGCTTTATCCTCCTTTCCCATTTTCTTCACTTCCCTAATCGGTGCGGTATTGTCCCCAGGTCGGCCCACCTCAAATAAAATTTAAAATTTAAACTATTGGACATACCAAATCAACCAATTTCCATCCGCTTCATATTTGTAAAACAAACTTAAACTTAACAAAACAACCAAAAAACCACCAATGACTTACCAAAACCTTCTAACTTATCAAATCAACCAATCACTAACTGCTGTCAAATAAATTAATAATTCTGTTCTAATCCACTTGAATAATAATTCCATGTTCATAGAATATTTATTATTATCCTGATTTCACTTAATTCCCTTAGAATATTCTAAGCACCAAAATATTCCTAGAAGCAGGTATAAATACCTGCAGTCCTTATCATGATAAATCATCAGATTCTCAATTTAATTTCCTGTTATATTTCTTATCTTCCAGTTTTAAGAAATATCTTTCCTTGGGAATTTTAAGTCATAAACACCCAGGATAACTAATGATGACCACTGAATCAACAATCCTGAAAACCCTGAGAATTACACTCTACCACCTGCCACCCATTGATAAATACACCAGAATCCCCTAGTTTTCTGACAAATTGGTGATTCTGCCAGGGAACCTGTAAATGCCTTCCAGAGCCAGGCTGCTACCCTAATATTAATGAAACTCTACACCAGGTAAACCCTAGAGAAATTTAAAAATGGTACAATAGATGAATGGTTAGAAGCCTATAACTCTTGGGGTGATAACTATGATGTGAGTGACTGCCAACAACTTTGTGAGGTACCCAGCCTTCTAACAGGCATAGCAAGGTGGTGGCATAGTACCAACCTCCCATTTGATACCTGGGGTGAATGACAGGAGCATGTCCATGCCAAGTTTTGGGTATCTACCACACAACTATGAGAGAAGTTCCAGCACATATGCCTGAAGTATTATGATAACCTCAACCATTTCCTAAATAGATTTGAAGACCTACTTGGACAATGGCACCAGTCTAGCAACTGATGCTGTGACAATATGAACCAACAGTTACTGAAGTGTTTCATTGATGCCTTAGAAGAACCATACCTAAATACTGTTCTGGTTTCCCAACCTTCATGTTCTGACCATGCTATTGAAGTATGCTGCCAATATGCTTATCTAGACAGCCATCAACCTACAAAATCAAACACCAAAAGGCTGGAGCTAGAAGAGGAAGAGCCTGAGAGTGAGGTTACCAAAAAGTTCCAACATATCAACCCACCCTCTGAGTTTACCACTCAGATGAATACCCTTTCAGAGCAAGTACAACAGCTCACTATGCTAGTACAAGGATGACCCCTATGAAACAACCTTCTCTGCCACAATTGTAATGAGACTGGGTATCATTTTAGACAATGATAAAACCCCTGCTGGTGGTTTAAAGTGATTCATCTAGATGGAAGGTGTCGTGCCAGAGTTAGTTGAAGAAATCATGATGCACCTCCAGCTCCTGGGCAGGCAAATTTTGTCAGTCTGTACCCTATCAGTACACTAATCTTCCAATGCCTTAAAGGGGAGCACCAGTAGGACCCTATCCACCGTATCCCTATCCCTATAAAACTCCACCACTAAATGACTACTATGGGATGGGGACAATGCCTTACCAGAA
Organism: Massospora cicadina; assembly: GCA_022478985.1. NCBI lineage: Eukaryota > Fungi > Entomophthoromycota > Entomophthoromycetes > Entomophthorales > Entomophthoraceae > Massospora > Massospora cicadina. Next base: position 4,042 of record JAKSZP010011627.1, on the reverse strand, counting down.
CCTCTATATCGGGCCACCACCAGGACAGTCTCAGCCCTACCTCTAATAGATTGAGTACTCATTAGAAAATTCTGAAACAGAACAAGCCTGACAACTCCTGCTGGCAGAAATATATGCTGCTGAAAAATGGAAGCAAGAAGAATTAGCCAGCCACAATATATATGACCCAACTAAAAGAATGAGAATTGATGACATTTTGAACCCAGAGCAGAAAGAACCTAATGGACCACATGGAGTAACTATGGAAGAATATAATAAAACCAGAAGAAAACAAGATGATACCTCTCTCCAATTACCTGAATTTGCCAAACAGGCTATGGAAAACCTGCAGCCCCAACACTACCCAAGTAATACAGCAGTTGCACCTATGGAAACCCATCAAGTAGTGAAGAAAACTGCCATATAATTCTGAGTCCCACAACAACCTATGTTACCAGTTCCTAACCCAGCATCATAACAACCAAAAGGGGTCTTAGCTACCAAGATTCTAGAAGATACAATTATCCCAGTACCCTTTGGGGACCTGTTCAAGTCCAGCCTGGTACTATGACAAGACCTTCATCAAGCCATTAGTCTAGCTCAGCTTTGAAATGGAGGCCCAAAACAGGAGTCCCTACTTACTAATACAGGAGCACCCCGCAACATGGAGTCCCTCTTTGGATACTCAGTGCCTATCCTCCTCAATACAGGTTCTTCAGAAAATATTGTAACAAAGAAGTTTCTTCTGGACATTGGATGAGGATATCCTTCAGAGTGACATGGGCTTTCTGATGGCTGGGGGAGCTCAACAAGCTTGTCGTGGTCAAGTATTTGACCTTCCTGCGGAAATAGCTGGCAAAATCTGCTATATTGATGCAGTAGTCTTTGATTACAACCACTTCCAATTGTTGCTTTCCTGGCAGGCCATGAAGGAGTTTGGAATGCATACCAACTTTGAATCAGACCAATGGTTTATGCAGACAGAAAAAGGATTAGAGCCCCTGACTGTTACATATTACAACTCAGAAAGGCCATCAGATACCCTGGTGCAACTGTCTACCTACTGGTGTAATGAGTTAACAGAAAAATTAATGTCCTAATCCACTTGGAGGATCAGCAAAAGGCAGATCTATTGCAACTACTCAGACAATTTGAGACACTTTTCTGCTATGATGGCGATGATGTTCCTCTCTCAACCTTGGGTTCACACCAGATTGAGTAGGTGACACTAAACCCATTGCCAGATGACCCTACTGCCTGCCACAAGTGCAAGTAAATTTTTTGAAGAAAAGGTCAATAAAGGGCTAGCCAGTGGCCTCATTCACCCCTCTCAATCACTGTGGGCATTTCCTGTCATAGTTATCCCTAAAAAGAATGGAAAACTCTACTTGTGTGTTGACTACATCCCTCTAAACTGAGTAACAAAAAATGCATACCCAATGCCACTGATCACAGATATCTTCAATACCATGGGAGGTGCACAGTACTTTACCAATATTGATTTGTTCTTTGGATACTATTAACTGACAATGGAGGAAGATGTCAGGGCAAAGCCTAACATGAAAGATATCCCTGATACATCAGCTCTTATTAATGAAATATATGATATATGTTTTCAGTTTAAACAATCAAAGATGATAGCAAAATCACATAGCAAACAAATAATGAGTCAGACGAATCGAATCAAGCCCATCAAATTGAATCAAATCTAATTTGAACATTGGAACATCTGGGACCAGGTCTTAGAAGTCTAAACTAGGCAGTTGACTACTAGTATAAGCTTTGGTTATCTAAGACAGGAAGAGCCTAAAGAATCTAAAGCAAGATAAGAATCAAGTAAGCTCAAAAGCTAGTTCAATTAGTCTGAAAAGGGAATATAAGCTGAATATTTCTAAAATTATTCCTTGCAGTCAATATAGTTAAGATGCTTTTATGTACTTATTTGACTTACTTGTTTCTGATCCTTAGTAAGGCACAAGGATTGTCAGTATTTGAGATAGAAATTAAATTAAATTCCCTTCTTCCAAATCAGGCCATGCCAAATTGATCATCAAACCTACATGAGCTAAATCTATTTTAGGATCATCCTCCCCTATTACTGAGTCACGTGGGGTGGCATTTCCACCCATTCAGTCAGATGAGTGACGCTATTCATTAAGGACGCCCATGAGGAGGCCATTCTGAAAGATCAGTAAAGATCCTGATCAGATGAGGCCCTGACAATCCCAAAGGCACCAAGTCCCAACACACCCTATAAATATCAAAGCCTTTTAGTTTAGTAAAATATTTGTTATTCTAACCTATTTTTCCCATTTCCTCCTTGGTGCTCTTTCCAAATTTTTACAGCTTTGAGCCACCGCAAACCCTGGTGCCAGTCCAAAGAACTGTAGTGTTGACAGAAGTGGTGCTCACTACAGGGGGCTCTGAGCTGACCTAAGTGAAAACGTTTATCATAAAAATGGAAACCAATAGCAGCCCTGATGACCAAATGACTGGTCATTCAAGGAGCATTACAAGATGGGTTAGCACCTTGTGGTATGCAACACCACCCTTGCAGCCAGAGAGGATAGAATTTCATGCCGCCTTTTTAACTCTTGCTGCCCTCCCTAGATGAAAGCCAATACCAGCTCCAGTATGAGCATGTCAATGATGTCATTCAACAATTAATAAACATCATCTACTCCGAGGGCGCCCACTCCAGCTGCTCCCATGCCTCCTCCATACCTTCCACAATGTGGGACCTCTACGCCTCGGCCATATTGCCAGCTGGAGAGCTTACCCTGGGGCTTGACCGCTACCTTCATAACTTCATCCACTCCACTATCCATCACCTCCTTCAGTTAGTTGGATTACACCATCAAGAGGTCTCCCAGCAACTAGGTCTCACCCAGAATTTACATTCCTACATTATTGACTTCTATGACGCCTCCTCCTCCTTTGTGCATGACAATTGCAATGCTATTCTTGATAACTGACAATTAATCAATGAGATCCGCAATTAGATTGTAGTACTGGATAGCGGAATCTCTGGCTACCTTGAGGAGCAATTTCGTCAAAACGCTCAGCTATTTGAAGAGAAATGGACCCAGCGTCTACAACAAGTTGAAGAACTGGTACAATCCCTACAGCAGCACTACCGAGAGCTGGCCTCGCATGACTACCCCCCCCACAGGTGCTGGATCAGAAGGGCCAGCCAGACCTGAGGGACCACGCGAGCCTTGAGGGCCCCCGGGCCCTTCAACCTCAGGTGAACCTGAAGACCCCTGGCGAAGGGATATAATGACCACCCTGGCTGCCTTACAGGATTAAATCCAAAAGGTGGCAATAGGATTTAAGCTTTAATAAGACAGTGTCCCCCTCGACCCCAGGGTCTCCATTGAAGCATTGTTGGATGAGATGGATAACCTCAGCGCCTTCACAAAGCTTACTGACGCTCATATCTCCCAGCTTGAAAAAACTTGTCATGGGTTTAAATCCCAGTTGACCACCATCAAAAACCAGCTCCATATACAGAACACCGAGATTCAATCCTTAAAGGAGCAGGTTGCCAATAAGGCTTCTGCTTCCACCCTCAGCCAGACTTGGGACTACATCCAAGAGGACTTAGAGGGCTTGCAGAGGTGGTTAGATCAGCAGGATCCTTGAGATTATGCGGAAATGGAGATCTTGGAGCTGGCACCTATCCCAGGAAGTAACACCCTTTCCACTCCCATTGTAGCTAACTTTAAACCTAGTTTCAAGGAAAGGTTCACCCCTGGATAGGAAAGTATTGCCTCCTTCCTGTATGCCTATGAGAGTTCCATGGAGGAGGCCACCGATCAACAAAAGGTGAAGCATATCCACTCCTGTCTAGACAGCACCGTCTGGGAAATCATGACTCCCCATTTGAAGGAATGTAACACCTGGGAACAGGTCCACACCACCTTGATCCAAGAGTTCAGCAGCAACCAAACCCTGGCCAACCAGAAGCAAGCGTTTATGTGCATTTGACTGAGCAAAGGAGAAAACCCTATGGAGTTTTCCAACCAGTTCTACGCCCAAGAACAGCCTTTGGTCACAATGA
>JAKSZP010011626.1:0-10339 GCA_022478985.1 Massospora cicadina | reverse complement strand
AGGATCCTGCGAGTGTACATATTATAAATTGGGTGCATGCAAAGTTCCTTTGACCATATAAGCAGTAATAGTTCTCTAAACTGAATGAAAAAAACAAACATATAGATAATAATAATAACATATCATATAATAATATATATGTGTGAGTGCTAGTGGGGTTTTTATTTTAATGTGGGTTGTCCTTCAAGGTCTTTCACTTTGCTGTTTTTGTCTTCCTGTCTTTTTTTGGCTTCTTGCAATGTTCTTTTTATTTCTATCAATGAAACCTGTGTTTCTTCTTCCACTGCTTTGGGCGTGCCATAGTTTCTATGGACTTGACTGGGGTTGGGAGTGGAGGCGAAGGCTGCCAAGGTGATAGCAAAGGGGCTGGTGTCCACCCCTGGGCCATTACACTAGGTTGAAGTGGAGAGGACGGTGTGACGGAACTAGAGAGTAGGACGGACTGGGATTCCAGGATAACAGGCGAGGTGGTGTTAGTTTGGCTGGTTGATCAAGTCAGAACTGTTCCTGTCCCATGAGGAGCAGAGCTTGTAACCACATGTGTTGATGCTCCTGAGAAATTAAAGAGTACACCAACAGAGGGGGACAAAGTCATAAGGGGTGGCGAGTGAGCAGGTGAGTGCCATCTTGAGGAAAAAAGGCTGCGCCTAGGGCCAGGCAATCTACAAGGAAGTCCTTCATACTCAGATACCCTATTGGAAAAGGAGCAGTTGCGGTGAATGCTGCTCGTCAGTCCCATTTGAGGGCTGTCTGGTGCTGCTCTATTTCTGAACCTAAAATGGTGGCGGAATGAAAAATTAAGTTACCTATGAGCGCCATGATGGGAAGGTACTGTGATGGATCATCAGCGCTGAGGGCAGTGAATGCCGCAGTGACCCTGGAACAAAGGCGAGCTAATAAGTTGTTGTGGAAGTTTACCCTAATGATCAGAAGTGATTAGGAGCATGGGGGAAGGACCCTAACCAGCAGGCTATCACCCACTGCACAAAGCACAGCATCCACTGTATGGACAGAGGCATGGGATGGGGTTCAACAGGAGTCAGAAGCACTAGCTGACTAAAGCCGCTTTCCAGGAGTTGGGCTGCTTTGTTATGTGAAGGCCCTCAGCTCCGCTCTCCTCCCCACCATAGCTGGCCCATGATGTCCCTGAAGGGGGTGCATCAGGAGGCCAAGTGATTGACGAATTTTGAAAGAATATCTTCCTGGATTAGAACAGTTGTGAGATCCACGTCAGCCTCATCTTCATCAGCTGGGGGGGACAGGAACCAGGGAAGAGGGATATGGCCTGGGTCGGGTAACTCCACACCTAACCACAACTGGTAGAAGAAAGTGAACTTATGGACTCGCAGATTTGGAGCAGAAAGTTTTGCATAATGATTGCAGGAAAAAGATATATACAGCTTATTGTCCAGTCAAGGGGGTAATGTTGAGAATTTATATGACTGGATGACAAGCCACTATTATGACCACATGGATTATTGGAGGAATTCCGCTGAAGGATCAATGGACAGAACCCGCCGAGGTTTTTTCAAAAGCTATAAGTGATTGGTCACTTTAGGATAAGGCGATAATGGGTCATACTGGGTCTTATCAGGTTGCCTTCAAAATAGAGCAATAAGGCGATGTTGACATTTGACAAAAGGGTTTTGGATTGTCTGGAAGTTTTTAATTACACTTACAATGGGGAAGGTTTAATCTCGAAGTTACACTGGGCGGATTCTCCAAAAATGTGATGAAGTAAATAAGAAAAAACAGGTTAAAACTTGACCTAATTTTTTTATGAAAAGAGGAGATATTATTAGGCTTTTTTATGGTTTGTAATCTATCAGAGTGAATTGTTCTCTGCGTGATTGAATCTTCAATCAGTTGATCAGGATCTGATTGATCATCAACTTTGATAGATTGCAATAGATTGCTCGCTCCTTCTGATGATATCAGGGGAATCGAGTAAGGGGATTTTTTGGAGATATGCGAATTTGGTGAAATCCTGACACTTCCCCCTAAAGATTTGATTGCGGTGGAGGATGAATTCTTAAAACCTAGGATGAATACGATTTACTACAATACCAATATCAGTATAAACAATTGAATATTCTAGTCCTTTTCAAAATATAACTCTATAAAGACCAGACCAAATAGTTACCAGCTTTCCAGTCCGTCCACCTGGCTGAGAATGATAATATATAACATAATCTCCAATCTGATATTCAGGTAAGACTGGTTTATATTGATTGCTTTATAGAGTCTCTCTTTGAGTGGTGGTTTCAATTGAATTCATTGCTTGAGCCTGGAGGCGGATAATTTCATCAGCCAAATTTCTCATAACTAAATCAGAATTTTCTGGGATGCTTTCTTCAAGGATAGTCTGAACACTAGAAGGGACTGAAGGATTCCGCCCATATATACACTTAAACGAGGATATCTTGATAATGCGGTGATAGCTTATCCAATAAGCAAACAAGGTACTCAGTAAATAAAAGTCCACCAAGTCAGATCAGTCGAGGCCATTTTCCTTAAAATTGAGACCAAGGTTCCATTAACTCGTTCAATGGCCCCATTTGTGGATGGATTATATGGGGCAACAAATCGCTGAGTATTGTTAAATAATTTTGATAACTCCTGTATAAGCTGCGAGGTGAAATTAGTCCCATTATCCGACATAAGGACCTTTGGACATCCATGTTGGGAAATAATATGCTGATATAGGAATAAGACTGTAGTCTTAGCTGAAGGGGTAGCAATTGAAATGGCCTTAACCCATTTGGTCAAATGGTTGATGGCCATATTGATATACTGATAACCATGCACTCCTCGAGGAAAAGGCCCTACAACATCAATGCTGACTACTTCAAATGCCTTAGTTGGGGAAATGACTTGATGTTGATAAGTGGGGTTGGTAGTTCCATAACATTTGCAAGTAAGACATGAGTCAAGAGTCTCCCAAATGAACTCGGTCATGTTGTTCCAATAGTATTGAGTCTTCAACCATTCTTGAGTTTTCTTTAAACCGCTATGACCAACTTGTTGATGACCTTCTATTACAGTGTGAAACCTGGAGTTGGGATGTAGGAAGGGCAACCACTTAGACTTGAATTTCTTTTACAAAGCTCCATCTTGAATCATAGTATCCTTGGTAAATGATTTTAGATAGGCTTGATCCTCTTCAGCCTCTTGATCCCAAAATTTTTGGTCATCCAATAAGACTATACAAGCGTTCTTCTTTTTCTGGTTCCAAGGTCAAAATAGGTAGTTGGGATAACCCATCCTCATTTTGATGCTGAGCTCCTGATTGATGAACAATGGAAAAATCGTAATTTTGCAATTGTAAAGACCAACAGGCCAACCTCCCATCAGGATCCCTCATATTCTGCAGCCATTATAAGAAGGAATGATTGGTAATAACGGTGAAATGGGTACCATATAAAAAGGGCCAAAAATGCTTGATGTCCAAAATTACCACCAAAAATTCCACTCAGTGACACTATAATTTCGTTCAGCCTTTTGACAAAGTTTTGCTATAGTAAGCAACAGGATGATCCTTATTTTCTTCATCACACTGAGATAAAATAGCCCCAATAGTGACATTGCTTGCATCTGTATGTAGAAAGAAAGGCTTATCAAACTGGGGGTGAATTAGAACAGGTGCCTTCATCAAGGCGGTATGCAGAAAATTGAAAGACTGTTCTTGGACTGATCCCCACTCGAGAGACACTCCTTTTTGCAATAGATAAAATAAGGGTTCAGCCATATCAGCAAAGTTGGGAATAAATTGCTGATAATACCCAACCATACCAAGAAAGACTTGAATATACCGTAAAGAAGAAGGAGGAGGCATCTGTTAGATGGCTTGAACTTTGTCTGCAAGAGGTTGAATCCCTTTAGCTGAAACCTGATGTCCTAAGAAGTCCATTTCATTTTATAAGAATGAGCACTTGGAGGGCTTAAGTTTCAAGATAGAGCCCCAAATTTGGCTGAAAACTTCTTTTAAATGGTTTAAATGCTCAGTAAAGGTTTTGGAAAACATGGTAATGTCATCAAGATATACCAGAACACAAGTAAGCTTTAAATCCCGCAGCATACTGTCCATGGCCCTTTGGAAAGTTGCGGGGGCATTGCTTAGGCCTTGAGGCATGCGAGTTGGTTCAAACAACCCTTCACTCAATATCAGGGCACACTTGGCATGATCTTCTGGAGACATTTTGATTTGCCAATATCCACTGGCTAAGTTCATGGCCAAAAAATAGGTGGATCCAGCCAACAATCTAAGAGAATCATCAATCTTAGGTAAGGGATAACAGTCCCATCGGGTAATAGCATTCAATCAACAATAATCCATCACTACTCTATGAAAACCATCTTTCTTCTTAACCAACAACAATGGAACGCCCAGGGACTATTGGAAGGTTTCAATAATCCAGCCTCCAGCAATAGATTCAACTCCTAGTAACCTGGGCTTCTTCTACTTTGGATTTACGATAGGGCTTCGCACATATAGGAAGGTGATCATCAGTTTCAACAGCGTGCACTACACCTTTCATCTTCCCAAAATCGTAAGTATGCTTAGCAAAAATGTTGGAATATTTGTCCAATAATTGAAGCACTTGTTTCTCCTGTTCCTTAGAGAGATGTTTCTAATAGCAGGTCCCACAGTAAGGATTTCCTGATCACTCTCCAATCCAAAGTCTTGTAAACTCCTAAAGGATTTAACGTCATAGATATGAGATAAGGGTAACATCTTGACATAAGCAATTGGGCGCTCTTGATCTACTGGTTTTGGCACATCAGTAAGGTTCTCTAGTAAGACAGATAAAGAGCCTGAATAAGCATAATACAACATTCCAGGACAAGGCAAGAATTCTTTGGCAGAAGGATTGACAGTGCCCTGGACTTGTAGCAAATGCACCTTGGGAATCAAAAAGTGCAAAGAAGTATTAATGATCACTTGTGATTTTGGTGGAATAACTAATTTCTCAGGAGAAAAGATAGGCATTCCCTCTTCAATATCAGCCATGGTAGGAGGTAATTTTACATGAGGATCATCAACCTGATACTGAAGTGAATAAGACCTTTTAGTTCCTTCTAGCAGACATAACCGACATCAAGTGGAAGCATGATCAGATAAAAGTAAGGGAACTCAATACCCCAAGAGAGACAACGACAAGTCAGGGTAGTTAATAATTCCATCAAATTTTCGTAAAAGTTGAGTTCCTAAGAGTAGGTCATAACTCAAATAATCAAGCACAATCGCTGGAATGGTAAAGGTTAATAACCCGATTTTCAGAGGAAAGGATGAAAAAGCTCTAATAGACTAAGTACTCTGAGGGCCGGCGGTGCCATATTCTTCATAATGAGAAATATTGGGGGTTAATTTGATCCGTTTGACCAAATTTGGAGGAGACAACATTCACCGGGGATCCATTATCTATAATAGCCTTGGCATTGATTTGATTTACTTGGAAATTAATTCAGGTAATAGTGCTTCCAAACTAAGAGGATAATGCCAATAAGGAGAGCAAGGAGTAAGAAGAATGGTCGTCTTTATTACACTTGGTTGAACTTTGCTGCTCTTGCTGCGCACTCACATCATTATCAAGGTGAAGAATCTTATTGGTCTTATCTATTTTATTTTTTTCATCTACTTCCTTTTTAAAACAACGATCCTCAGTATGAAAGTAGCGATGGCATTAATTACACTGGATTGCTCTAGTGTTCTCAGGCATGGCAAAGACTTTGGGATGACTAGGTCTAGGAGACTCATAAACTCGGGGTTTTTTAGAGAATTGAGAGGGCAACTCCAATAAGGCCTCCTTAATATCCAAAATACTTCGGAAATTCTTTTTGACACTGATCAGATAAACTTGCATTTGCATCCTAGTAGTAAAGGCTGACAGAACTGCAGTTATTGCATCGTCCAAGTTTAACTGACCACAGGCTACAAGAGTTTGAGCTTCCCAATAGAACCAATGAGCAAAGTCCTTAATAGATTCATTTTGGTGGGGCTATATACCCATAAAGGCCTGTTTTTGCGAAGATAGGGTCTGCTCACTTCCAAATTCTTTGATCAATGCTTCTTTGACTTGAGCCCAAGTAGAGCAAGTCATTAAGTGGGGAACCATAATATCTTGAGCCAATTGAGTAAGGCAGTTAGGCGAGTAATTCATCTTTTGGTGATCCGCGGACTCACTTAATGCCTTTTCATACAGATATAGAAAAGCGATAATGCTGCCTTCCCCTGGGGAGTATTTGTCCTTGAATACTGGCTTGAAACTCAGGGGAGCATTGGTAGTCAAAACATGCACTCTAGGTTGTTTAGATTGAGTAGACAAATAAGGGGCAGAATCTGAAGCTTGAGAATAAAATTGAGGGTAAGGACCAACAGTTTCCGTCCAAATTTCATTAATCCATCTATTAAGGTCTGCATGCCCTACTTTCTCATCTAGTCAGCAAGATAGCTCAAAAATCTGTTCCTGTTGTGCATTGTACTTAAGTTCCAGAGTCTCAATTTTCACTTGGAGCAATTCCCCTTTTGATTCACAAGCATGTAATAAGATATCAGTGTCCTTGGCCCACTTTCTCAAATTGATCAATTCATTGGACAAGGACTGCAGAGTCAAAAGGGGGTCAATTGATACTCCATCAGGGGTTAGGTTGCATTCTTTAGTCATCTTAGAGAATTGTCTACATAAGTGGGTCATCATGTTCATGAGAGAGTTAATTTTCTGATAAGATCCTGAATGACCATCAGCGCCTGGAGGTCCACGAGGTCCATCTGCACCTGGGGGTCCACGGGGCCCATAAGCTCCAGGAGGTCCATGAGGCCCTACACCTCCAGGTGGCCCACGAGGTCCTTCTAATCCAGGAGGACCCATATTTCCAGAGGTTTTCTCTACTTCATTGACCTGGAACTGAATTCCTGAGTACAATTGTTCCAATTGAAAAAGATGGGTTCTAATTTCTTCCTGCATTGATTAGCTACGCTCAGAGAGTTGGGAAACACCCTCTCACCATTCCTTCTGGACCTCTTGAACCTTTTTTTTGAGATTGTACATTAATAAAATTAGATATCCCATGATCAAACTGAATGAGCTGCTGTTGTACTTCATTGAGGGAAGTTCAATAATTAATAATAGCATCACAATTATCTCAGCTAAACTCGGAGGCTGACTTGAAAAACATGAAAATATAAATATTCAAGGGTTGGAGTCCTTCTAGTAAATAGAGCATCCCTTGATGGTGCATTCCGACTACAGGTAGCAAGTGGTATAATGTAGGGTGTACAAGTTGTTGTAGATATTGTTTAAAGCCATTCCTGGCATTTGAGAGGTTTTCAACACTTCTCACAATATAGAAGGTACTGCATTCAATCGAGATTGGGTAGAACTTATTCCAGGGATTAGAGCCCCTTCAAGTAACTGATTGATGATATTTCGCAAGGCCTCAGGTGGCATTTGAAAGTCTGAGACAAAACCTAAGTATGGATTATAGAATTCCAAGTTGGCCCAAAATTCCAATGTGAAGGGTAATCTTGAGATTTGGGCTCCAATTGAAGGGACCCATCGTAAAACTGACTTGCTCTTGATCTTGAGCCTCGTCAGGCAAAAATTGAGAATCCATAGTGATAGACGTGGTCACTGATGCGTAGCTCAGAGAACCCCTGTAGTGAGCACCAGTCTGTAAGTTTTAAATTATACTTCCAATGGGGCAGGTTTAATCTCAAAGTTACACTGGGCGGATTCTCCAAAAATGCAATGAAGTAGATAAAAAATACAGGTTAAAACTTACCTAATTTTTATTTTCGAAATGAGGAGATATATATAGGCTTTTTTATGGTTTGTAATCTATCAGAGTGAATTAATCTCTGCGTTATTGAATCTTCAATCAGTTGATCAGGATCCAATTGATCATCAACTTAGATAGATTGCAATAGATTGCTTGCTCCTTCCAGTTATGTCAGGGGAATTGAGGAAAGGGATTTTTTGGTGATATGCGAATTTGGTGAAATCCTGACAGATTGCCTCAAATCAAGGCAATAAATGATTAAAAAATAATACGCCAAAACCAATGAAAAGATGGCGATATGAATAAACTAAGTGGAAGAGTCAGTATGGATAGAGGCTGCTGGGATATCAGTGAAATGAGGGGACTGGAGAAGTAGTCTTAAGCAGGTTTAGAAGAGAGAAAAGAGAAGAGAGCAGACTGAGGAAGGATCCACTGAAAATATATCTTAATAAGAAGTGGTTGGAGAAATTTCTCCCATGTTTATTATAAAATTAAGTGGTTACAAGAGTATCAAGGAACCGGCGATCATTATATTGACTGTTCTAATTGTTCAATGGGGGAAACCCTGTGCAAAAAACCCTTTAGCGGGTACATACCAAATTGCCAAGATTAAAACTTTTCTTTCTCGTTGCAATCACTTTTGCAACCTATTCAATTCAAGTCTGAATCTAGTTTGATAATCTCACAGAGGAGATTAGTCTGCGCCCATGTCAGGGAGCAGTTGGGCAAGTAAGGTAAGAGGAGCAGGTGGAAGGCCCACACCCTCCAACGTTCAAAAAACGCCCCGGAGAAACTGGCAGAATAGACAAAAATTTTAAAAAACTGGCAGTCACTATTTCCCCAGAAATACTCGCATGGCAAGCACGATGCAACCAGTACATCAACACGCCACACTCCCAGCCACTTTTGTCAGTGGAATTTGGAGTCCGCGTGTTTCTGGACATCCAACAAATGGCCTTATGGGAAAATTTTTGTGAAGATGTGCACACAATTCTCCCGGCTGTGGTGTATGTTGCACCTCACTCCATGTCACATGGTTGGCTGGACCTAGGTTTTGAAAACAAAGAGGCAGCAGACGAGGCTGCTGAAGTGTGTGTAGTGGTTGACCTCCCTGAAGAGCAACGGGTTGTCAAAACCAAACGCACCAGATGGACAAAATCAAACCAAATTTTCCTCACATTTGACTTTTTGCCTACTACGGTATAAAGTGACATTTTGAAACAACACGTGAAAGATGGTCTCGCCATATATGGCGAAATACAATCTTTTGAAGTGCAACACTTTACACTGATGCCACACCTGTGGACTGCCAAAGCCATCGCAGTCCTGACCCCAACTGAGGAGATCGTGAAGGACCTAACCCAGATCCCACACTCCACTTTTATTGATATCGCAGGGCATACCACCCACCCATTCCAGGTGACTGTGGACAGAGCGCCCCCCATCTGCACCCACTGTGATGCGTTCAGCCATAAGGCGCATGCATGCCCCACCAAGGAGGGCGTCAAATTCCAAGAGCACCCCTCAGCGGCCATGGCCAGCGGAGAGGTGCACTACAAACCAACCGCAAGCACCAAAGAGGCTTTCCCGTGGGGAGCACAAGGCTGCTACCTACTGGTAAAGCCTATCTCCCCGCAAGAGCAGAAGAAGGCCAAGCAGGCCACAGGGCCATGGCCAAGGAAGCAGCCAAAGCCACCACTGCTATCCCACACTCCCAACGCCGGGAGGACATTGAAACCTTTGCGGCAGAAGCAACTCAGGAATCCATCAACCAATCAGATTGGGAAGCCCATGTAATTGGGCCACTCAATCTGAGGATCCGATGGGGGACTCAATCTCATTCAATCATTGCACCCAAGCTCTGGTCAAAACTGACTTGGGACCCATCCCAACTGAAAATTTTTTTTTCAACCCACTCAACGGTGCACCAAACTCACCTGCACCGCAAAAAATTCATCTGACGTCGGGGAAACAAAAAGTGAAGGCTAAAGCCAACGCAACTCTTTCCACAAAAAATAACAAAAATCCTGTTAGCATTGCTGCTAACACCCGCGCTGCTGTGAAGGCCCATGGGGATCTAGAGGAGGCTGGTGGGCCCAGGTGCCCACCCCTTCACACCTAAGGTGCGATGGGGGAAACCTTCACTTTAGGGACATTGAATATTGCCAGACTCAAGGCCTCCCCATCCCAGGTTAGGAAACTGAGTTTTTTACAACAAAATTTACCCGTGGATATCCTGGCCATCCAGGAGTCCCACTATCCATGAGTTTCTGAGGAAGCTTGGAAAACAATGCTCCTCCCATCCCTATCCTTTTGGTCAGAGCACTGTGGGGTGCTAATTCAGAAAAATAATTCTTTCAAATTTTTATTATCAGAAACCTTCCTCAATGGCCAAGTCCTCATTGTCACCTTCTCATGGGCTGACGTGGTACACGCTATCATCAACATCTATGCCCCAAACGGTGCACAAGAGCGTCAGGAATTTTTCTCATCAGTCAAATCCCTCCCGCTACCCCCAGACCCTTTCATAGTCGGCGATATGAACTGCTGGCTTAACACT
>JAKSZP010011625.1:0-10375 GCA_022478985.1 Massospora cicadina | reverse complement strand
AAATGGACCAATCTATCTACCCCATACATTACACCTTGATTTGAAAAGGTGTAAAGAAGTTACTGCCTACTAAGCGTAGAAGAATGGCTTCCACTAAGAGCTAGTGAAACTATATAGATTTGACCTGGAAACCAACGTGAAATGACCCTGTCAATTGGTGTGAATATTCCTCATGATACCATATTAGAAGTATACAGTCATGATGGAATCTGCGAGCAAGATCCCAGAGTACTACCAGAATTCTATGACCTCACTTATTATTTAGAGTTGAACATCGTTTTGGGTAACATTATTACCCAACCTATCCATATCAAAAATGGGAAGTTATTGCACTGACACGCCTGATCACTTGCTAAGAGATTAAATATATATATGCAGTAGGGGATTTCAATGAGCTAAGGTTTGAGGATGTGATCACTAAGCAGCAGAAGGAGCTCAACGAGCTGTTGGATGAGTTCAACGATCTTCAGTACTGTCAGGGAAACTAGAGCGCAGGAAATTGCTGATGGGAAAGAAACAGGCCAAAGGTGATACAACAAGGCCAAGTGACAATCAAAATAAAGAGACATCTAAACGGTCAGTATTGTGTTTCCATATAAATCTTTAAAAAAAACGCACACCAAACTGGTCACAACCATCAGGGACAAGAGGCCCTGAGAGCTGGGAAGGGTGGCGTAAAATCCAAGGCAAAAGCAGAAAAATAGGAGGAGGCGGAGCCGGCGGAATAGGTGGCGGAGTGGGTGGAGGGCTCACGTACAGCAGTGGGTGCAAACAAGAGCGGGAAAATGAACTCCAGCCAACACAGAACTTCGGAGAGGTATATTTTTTGTTGAATTTGAATTTATTGTGAGGAAGGCCGAACATGGGATGGACACTTCCAAATTTGACCTGAAAGATACAAAACTTAGTAACAGGGAAGGCACCCTAGAGAAGCGATGCTATCTCTTGTTGCCAGCGGGAACGCCACTATGGGGAGGGGGAGGGAACGTGTGAAGGGGCCGTAGCCACAATTGAACACGTGTGGAGGAAAGGGTCTGATTTGATGAACCATACTGGGAACCAGGAGGAGACCAGTTGTTGGTGACGCGGTGGGAGGTATCCAAATATCCACGCCTAAAAGTGGTCCACCAAATGAGACTGGAATCTGTGGACAGCTTCTGGGAGGGTGGGGGTGGAGCCTGAATTGGCATCCAAGACAATCGTGTGGATAGTCCACATGGCGATTGCAACTACCAGAGCATGGAGGGAGGGTGGAAGGGGGGAGGCTATTGATAAAGCAAACATATCTCTTGACAGACTGAAGGGATGTGTATGATCCTGGCCAAGCAGACATTGAACTTCGCGCCATATCACTTTAGAGGTAGGACACTTCTCCATGCGGTGGAACAGAGTTCCATACTGGCCACACACGACGCAGGATGAGTGCAAAGCGTTAGAGCGCTCAGCCGTACAGTACACCCACCTCAGGCAGCGCCACACATGGGAACGGATTTGAGGCTGCAACAGAGGATGGTGTGCATATTTCCAAATAGACTTCTGAGCTTCAATGGAGTAAAGGATGTCCATCATGTACAGGTAGTCCACCCTGGATAGGTCATGGGGCCGTGTGGGTATCACGCCATCTTGGATGGGTAGCCCCTGTACCTCTTGTGTGAACTGAGGAGAGGGGCGGCCTCTCTGGGCTGTGTGTCTGCTAATACAGATTCTCCACTCAGCGCTCCGCATGAAGAGGAGGATTCGTTTGTAGTGGGTTTTAATCCCGTGAGGACTAGGCAGATGAGTGTGAAGCCAGGTATTTCATCAAGGAGTGAGGGTTTGATGGATTGTTAAGGCCCAAGGCGCGGGAGAAGTTGGAGCAGGCCGCGCGGGACCAGTGTTGGGAGGGGAGCTTAGGGGCGGTGATGGCCGCAATCCAGGTTCCCAGGAATTTGGGAGCATGGGCTTTGAAGTCAAGCAGGCCCATGCCACCATGATGATGAGGGCCAAAAATGACCTCTAGCCATACTGGTGGAGGGCGGCCTGACCAAAGCCATCCTTGCAGCAGGGCATACAAGGATTTGAAGAAGCTTGGGGAGAAGGGGATGGCGTGGGCTCCAAACCAGACTTTGGAGAGGAGCATAGAGTTGGCTAAAACAACCCTGCCAGTAAGGGAAGTAGGGTGGGCTCTGAGGGAGGCGATGCGCTTCATCACGTTGTCTAGAATACGACTTTCCATTACTGCTGATGCGTACCCGCCTGCCTCCACCCACACGCCCAGATGGCGGACAGGCCCTATGGTAGGGCGTGGCACGAAGGGGAGCACTAGTGGGGCGGTGTGGGGTGAGCTGGGAGGGCGAGCACGTGTGCGAGCTGATGGGCTGGGCTGGGCACTGGTCGCTGGGGCCCAGCAGGTTTGATACCGACCAAGGAGGATGATTTCAGTTTTGGAAGCATTCAGTGCAGCGTTACTTAACCATGAATACTCCTGGATGAGAGCATCAAGCGCGCGTGCGTCTTTATCATTAGACACCCCAACCACACAGTCATCTGCAAACGCCATCATCTTGACTGGGGCTTGGCCTGGTACATGGACCCCAGTTAGTTGAGCATTCACGTTTTGAAGTAGTGGGTCAAGGCTGAAGTTGTATAAGAGTGGGCTAAGGGGGTCCCTTGTCATAAGCCCCTTTGAGGGCGGACTACTTCCATTAGGAAGCCAGGGCCACGCACTGCCATTGTTGCAGATTCCGTGAGCAGCATTACCCAGTTGATGAAGCGAGGGGGTAGGCGGAATTGATGGAGGCAGGCCATGAGGTATTCCCAGTTTACTCTATCATAGGCCTTCTGTTGGTCCAAGAATACAAGTGCCCTAAGGGTGTGGACTGGCATGTGCTAGCCACAGAGTGCACGTTGTCCCAAATCGACCTGGTGGGTATAAAACTGAATTTTTCTGGGGAGATGGTGGCAGATGGTACAATCCCTAAACAGTTAGCCATGATTTTTGTTAAAATTTTTATATCCGTGTTAGTTAAAGAAATGGGGCGCCAGTTGGCTAAGTCTAGCTTGTCCCCTTTCTTGAAGAGTGTGACAGTGAAGGCCTCTTGTCCTCCTGGTAGGAGGCGCGTTTCCAGAAGGCTCTGGTTAATTGAGGCAGGCAGCAGTGGGGATATATATTTCAAGTACTTTTTATAGAATTCATATGGAATGCCATCTGGGCCTGGGAAATTCCAATTTGGTGCACCGCGGATGGCTGTCCATAGTTCATTAAGAGTAATCAAAATCATTATTTCTTGGTATCAGGAAATTGTGAAGATGTGGGTTTGGTCAAAATATTCTGCCACTTCGGCCAGCTGAATTGGATTGGATCAGTATAACTCAGAGTAATACCTTTGTATTTTGATTGCCACTTTGGCTGGTGTATCCATGACGGAATCATCCTATCTTCGCACCTGTGTGCAAGCCATGCTCTGGTGTGGTGTGAAGAATTTTTTAAAAAATACGCAGTGCACTTGTCACCCTCTGTAATGTTTTTGGCCCTGTACTGAACACAAACCCGATGTTTGTGTTGCCTTTCAAGCGCGTTGAGGTAAGTGGCTGCTTCCGCCCACTTCTGTCCCCATGCAGGGCTGTAGCCTGTAGCTGGGATGTTGGACTCCTGGTGTGCCAACTCTGCCAGAGCGCGCGAAATGACAGCTGATGTGGCTCGTGAGCATCAGGAGGAGAGGTGGTGAGAGTAGCGGATGATGTTTTCTTTGAAGGCTGCCCATGTGGAGGTGGGGTCCGCGCAAAATGGTGTAACAAACTCTTTTGCCAAAGTTGCTGATTCCACCCAAGTGGAGAATCCTGGAGACGCAAGTTTGGGAGGGTGGAGTTTGCACCAATGTGGGGCCTTAGCCACTGTGACAGGTAGGTGGTAGGGTATCGAGACTAGCTGGTGGTTGGAGAATTCAATTTTTGCTGTTTGGAAGTGGGAAATGTGAGGTTGGAATTTTGCTGGCGTGAGGATAAGGTCGATGTGGGTCATGGACCTTAATTGGCCGTTGTGGATGTGGGGACGCATCATGTTTTTGAGCAGCGGGGCTTGACATGGCAGCGCATCTATTAACCCAAGGGTGGCCATTAGAACGCGAAGTTCTACATGACCCTGGGGGCGTGGGAGGAGGAAGGCCAATGGTCCGTGGGTGTGTTAAGCTAACTGTTCATGCCGCCAACTATGAAAGGGTCTGGGGGTAATGGGAGTGATTTGACCGATGAGAAAAATTCCTGACGCTCTCATGCACAGGTTGAGGCATAGATGTTGATGATAGCGTGCGCCATGTCAGCCCACGAGAAAGTGAAAATGAGGACTTGGCCATTGAGGAAGGATTCTGATAATAAAAATTTGAAAAATTGTTTTTCTGAACTAGCACCCCACAGTGCTCTGACCAAAAGGATAGGGAATGGAGGAGCATGGTTTACCAAGCATCCTCAGAACCTTGTGGACAGTGGGACTCCTGGATGGCCAGGATATCCACGGGTAAATTTTTTTGTAAAAAACTCAGTTTCCTAGCCCAGGATGGCGAGGCCTTGAGTCCGGCGATATTCAATGTACCTAAAGTGAAGGTTTCCCCCATCACACCTTAGGTGCGAGGGGGTGGGCACCTGGGCCCACTAGCCTTCTCTAGATCCCCATGGGCCTTCACAGCAGTGTGGGTGTTTGCAGCAAAGCTATTGGTAGTTTTGTTAATTCTAGCAGATAGGTTCACGTTGGCTTTTGCCTTCACTTTTTGTTTCCCCAACGTCAAGTAAATTTTTTGTGGTGCAGATGAGTTTGGTGCACCAACGTTCAGGTCAAAAAAAATTTCAGGTAGGTTGGACCCCAAGTCAGTTTCAACCAGAGCTTAGTTGCAAAGATTGGGTGAGATTGAGTCACTCATCAGATCCTCAGATTGGGTGGCCCAATCAGCTTGGGCTTCCCAATATGATTAGTTGAGGGAAACCTGAGTTGCTTCCACTGCAAAGGTTTTGATGTCCTCCTGGCGTTGAGAGTGTGGGATAGCGGTGGTGACTTTGGCCACTTCCTTGGCCGCGGCCCTGCGGGCCTGCTTGGCCTTCTTCTGCTCTTGCGGGGAAATAGGTTTTACCAGTAGGTAGCAGCCTTGTGCTCCCCACGGGAAAGCCTCTTTGGTGCTTGTGGTTGGTTTGTAGTGCGCCTCTCCGCTGGCCATGGCCGCCAAGAGGTGCTCTTGGAATGTGATGCCCTCCTTAGTGGGGCATGCATGTGCCTTTTGGCTGAACGCGTCGCATTGGGTGCAGATGGGGGGCGCGCTGTCCACGGTTACCTGGAAAGGGTGGGTGGTATGCCCTTCAATATTGATATATGTGGAGTGCGGGATCTGGGTTAGATCCTTCGCAATCTCCTCATTTGGGGTCAGAACTGCAATGACTTTGCCAGTGCACAGGTGTGGCATCAGTCTAAAGTGTTGCATCTTGAAAGATTGTATTTCGCCACATATAGTGAGACCATCTTTCAGGTGCTGCTCCAAAATGGCACGTTTTACTGTAGTAGGCAAAAAGTCAAATGTGAGGAAAATTCAGTTTGATTTTGTCCATCTGGTTTGTTTTGTTTCAATAACCCATTGCCCTTTGGGGAGGTCAATCACTACGTGCACTGCAGCAGCTTTGTCTGCTGCCTCCTTGTTTTCAAAACTGAGGTCCAGCCAACCGTATGACATGGAGTGAGGTGCGACATATACTGCAGTCAGGAAAAAAGTGTGCACATCCCCACAAAATTTTTCCCATAAAGCTGTTTGTTGGATGTCCAGAAACACATGGACTCCATATTTCACCGACGAGAGTGGTTGGGAGTGTGGCGTGTTGATGTACTGGTTGCATTACACTTGCCAAGCGAGGATTTCTGGGGAAATAGTGACTGCCAGTTTTTTATTCTTTTCTATACTGCCAGTTTCTTTGGGGCATTTTCAAACGTTTGAGGCCGCGGGCCTACCACCTGCCCTCTTACCTTACTTGCCCAACTGCACCCTGACTTGGGCGCAGACTAATCTCCTCTGTGAGATTATTAAACTAGAATCAGACTTGAATTGATAAGTTGCAAAAGTGATTGCAAGGAGAGAGAAAAGTTAAAGAAGTCAATGATTGTTTTTTATTTTTTTTGTTGAAGAAAAAAAAGTATACAGGAAACTGGCCCAATATTTCTAGACTTTAATAGGGTGATCAGAATATCTGAGAAAAGCAAAGCCTTTCTCATCTTGGGACTTAATTTATAGGGGGTTGATTTGCAAAGATTCCAGTGGTTATTAAAATCTGATATGAGCTACAAATTCATCGTTTTTCAACAAAATCAAAAATTTTCAAACTTGGCCAAATTTTGTAACCTCATATCTTGTGATTTTTTGGGTCTTGAGTTAGATTCTCGCCTTGTCTTGTGTCTTAATTAAGCCGTTTTCCTCAGCCTTGACTGACAAAGCCAAAACCCATTTTTTGTCAATGACCTTAGATAGGTCATTGGTGACCCTTAGGGGTTCTGGTCTCTGCCCCAAGGGCTTGTTGGATTTGGCTTTAGATGGTCAATTAATTCCAGGAAAAATGTCACTAGCTGTGACATCACCCTCCGCTCTTGGATAGGTTCTAAACCACCTGAGGGGACATTGGCCAAGGCAAATTTCTTGTGGGGAGTGGTTAGCTTCATGGCAGCTAAAGAGGCTTGGGTGGCATGTCCTGCGGCATCTTGGAATCTAGAGTGGAAGTCATAAATTAGATCCTGAGCATTGGTCATGTCCCAACAAGATACCCAGATGTTCTTTGTCTCATTATATCCTTTCCAGGACACCAAGTATTGCAGGCAGTGTCATGATAAGCGAGAAGCATGAACAGCATCAATCTCATAATGGGGTTCACCATCCACTATGAAAGGATCTTGGACAGGTGGCACGGGACCATTGAAAGGGGTCAGGAGGCATTCATGTAAGATGCTGAACACTTTGAATGAGGGGGGTAAGTCAACCTGGTAAGCTGATGAGCCAACTTTTTTTGAGGATCTTGAAGGGTCCATTACGCTTGGGACCTAACTTGCGGCAGGGTTTCTTCATGTGGA
The DNA here is from genome assembly GCA_022478985.1 of Massospora cicadina. Taxonomy (NCBI): domain Eukaryota; kingdom Fungi; phylum Entomophthoromycota; class Entomophthoromycetes; order Entomophthorales; family Entomophthoraceae; genus Massospora; species Massospora cicadina. The sequence goes on along the minus strand of JAKSZP010011625.1, from coordinate 3,306 downwards.
AATTCTTGGCGTTGACCATGACCAAGTCACCAGGCTTATACTCAGGTCCTTCACGGCGCTTTTGGTCAGAATATGCTTTGTAGAACCTCACAGCATCAACTAAATGGTCCTTCACTGCATGATGTATGTCTCTGAGCTCTTTAGTGCGCTCATTGGCAGCAACGACGGTGGCATTAATCTGCGGATTTAGGTTAAAACTGTGGTTGTAACCATAGTTTGCGAAGAAGGGGGTGCCTGTAGTTGCATGGGTAAGGTTATTATAAGCGAATTGCGCCAGTGGGTTGTGAGAGGACCAATTGTTCTGTTCAACATTGGAATAAATATGCAAGAATTTCTCCAAATTTTGGTTCATCCTCTCCGTCTGTCCATCTGACTGGGGGTGGAAGGCGATGGAGCGGTAGGGGCGGATGCTGAGGATGGAAAGAAGGGCTTCCCAGAACTGAGCGGTGAATTGTGGGCCCTAATCACTGATAATCTCCTTGGGGAGGCCATGTAAGCCAAAATGTGATCTACAAAGAGGCGGGCTGTCTCAACTGAAGTAATGGTGGTGTTTCAGGAGGATGAAGTGGGCCATCTTTGTGAAACGGTCCACCACAACCATTACTACATCATAACCCTATGACAAGGGAAGTTTCACAGTAAAATTGACAGACATTGATGTCCAAGGGCCCTCAGCAGCTTGGAGGGGAACAAGCAATCCAGCACTCTTCAGGTGGCTTGGCTTTGACCAGTTGCACGTCAATCAGGACTTTGTGAATTTTTCCACATCTGTGGCAATACCTTTCCAGCTGTAGAAGTGGCAGACTAACTCAAGAGTCTTGTCCTTGCCAGGGTGGCCAGCAGTTGGAGGGTCATGAGCTTCACGGATCACTTCCTCACGCAGGGTTCAGGAGGTACCCACCACTTGCCTTGATGGAGGATGACCCCATACATCGACTGGTAGCCTTTTTCCAGGGATTCGCCATTTCTATGGAAGGCCTGATTAATCTTATTTTAGTCAGATGACAGAGGTTGGGACAACCTAACATGGGAAGGGGTGTCAGCGTCCCCTTCCAAAGGTTCTATCATGAGGAGAGCAGGGGGGTTGGACAGTGGGCTCTCCTTCACCTGTTCCGGATTAACCAGAACCTGGGTATTGTGGGTGTCAACTAGTGCTGGGTTAGGTGCTAGAGCAGGGTTATGGGATAGAGAATCAGGTAACGTGTTCTGGGTGCCCTTAATGAAGTCATATTTGAAGTCAAACACTGACAGGATTTCTAACCACCGGGACTGGTGAAGGGGATAGCTTCTGGGGGCGCAGTAGTACATCAATGCCTTGTGGTCATTACGGACAGTAAATGGTCACTTAGATTCAAGCAAATGGTGGCGCCAGTGTTGTACTGCCTCAACAACTGTAAGGAGTTCCTTATCATATATTGCATAGTTGAGCTGCGCCAAGGTCATTTTCTTAGAAAAGTAAGCAACAGGCCGTTCCACTCAATCCTCCCCCTCTTGTAGCAGAGCAGCTCCCACCACAAAGTTGGAAGCATCAGTGGCGACAATAAAGGGGCAGCTGGGATCTTCATGTACCAATACTGATCTGTACACTAGTATGGATCTGATGGCGTGGAATGCAGCGTTGTATTCACTGGTCCAACTGAAAATCTTCTTCCCTGAAGCGGTGTAGAGGGGGCGGCAACTTCTGAGAGCTAGGGGTGAACTTCTTGATGAAGTTACATGTCCCAAGGAAGCTTCATAACTCCGTGAGAGATGAGGGGTAGCCCAATCGCGGATAGCTGCTTCCTTATCTGTGGCAATCATGTGACCGTGGGAGAAGATAATGTTTCCTAAGAACTTGACTTTGGGTTGGAAGAACTCACACTTGCTAGCATTAATTGTAAGGTTTTACTGTGAAAGTCTCTCCATGACAGACACAAGGTGGGTGGTGTGAGATTCTGCATCTGGGGAAAAGACCAGTATGTCGTCCATGTATGCAATCGTGCAAGTACCCATAAGGTCTCCCAAGATAGCATCAATGAGCCTCTGAAAGCAGGCGGGGGCGTTCTTCAAACCAAACGGCATAATCCTGAACTGGCAGATACTGTGAGAATCTGAGGATCGCTCACTTTCTTTTTATTATCCTACATCTATTTGGGCCAAAGCTCCAATAATTGATCCTTGATAGTGCCTGTAGTTTACGGTATTCAGCCCGTTCAAAAATTCACTAGGCCTACTAAATTTGCCTCAACTTTTCTGGCCAATTTTGGGCGTAATTTTTTCTTCATATTTGGGAACTTCTTCAGAGGCAGGTAGATATAACAGCTGTGAATCAGGAGCGTTCAGCTTGTCAACACTTTCTCCAAAGAAAGGATTCAATGAGAAAACTAGGAAAGAGATAGAAAAATTATATCTTTATTAAATAAAATATTAGATAATGTTCATTAGGCCAGGCGTTGGTATTTATACCTCTAGGGCATCTCCTGGCCACATTCCAGCACAAAATTTCAACAGCTATTTTACCACCAAAGTTCAGCCTATGACTGAAACCTTTTCTTAGGTTCATTAGTGGCAAGATAATCTCAAAATCAGGAGGATTTCAGGTACAAAAATTGTGATAAAAACATGCAAAAATGACCTAAGATTTTTTGGATTTCAGTTTTGTCATCTTGCTGAAAAAATACACCTTCTGTGAAACTTTGGCAATAATTGAAGTAAATGACGCACCCCTAATCGGGATGTCAGCAGGCCTCTTTCTCAATAGCACTAGGTAATCCCTTTTGGGCTGTCCACGCAAAAGCTATCATGCCAATTATGCAGATTGACATATGAATTTCGCCCTAAGGCGGGAAACTGATTACGTTTTTTGTTTGTCTGAGGTCCATGGGATTTTCAGATTTTAACTTTGGGTCATCCCCAAATAATTTTGTATACAATTAAGTTGATTGTGTTCCCAATGGTTGGGACCAATTGCAGAGAATTGATGCATAGGAAATTGGCCATAATATGTGAGTGTATTTGGGATGAGCGCTCTGCTTAAATACTTGATTGAATTATCATTTAGATATTCAGCCAAGCTTGTATTATTGCAATAGGCTTTGAGGTGAGAATATAGGTGTTAGCTCAAGCGTTGAAAGGTTAATCAGCCCAATCTGATGGCTGTCAAAGGTTTATTTTTGAGTCAACCACCAGAATCTGACAGATACCTTTTCAAGTATGAAAAGCATTCAACCACTCCTGTCCTTCTTTTGTGCGGATCTGGTTAAAAGCGTTCAGACAGTCAAGCTTGCTGAAAACCCTAGCCTTCTCCATGTAGCGGGGAATCTGTTG
>JAKSZP010011624.1:0-10408 GCA_022478985.1 Massospora cicadina | reverse complement strand
GCCTACTCCACCAGTTTGTCTAAGAAAATTTGTGACCAGGCGGCCAACCAGAAGCGCCAGAGCAGAATTCCTTTGTTCGCTGAAGGGTAATATGTGTTATTCCACGACCAGCATGGATTTGGATGAAAGAATAAGCTCTCCAACATTTGTGTCAGTTCATTTGAGATTATCGAGAAGACTGGTATGGATGTATACACAATCAAGGAACCTGCTGGGGGTTGGATTATTAACTTAGTACATGCTAAGTTCCTTAAGAGTACAAACAGTAAGAGCCTATCATCCAGTCAAAAAGGGGGGTAATGTCAGGAAGTCGATATGACGGGATGATATGCTACCCATATTGGCGGATCACAGGGGAATTGAGATGAGTCTTGAGATTTACAAAAAGTGGATACACAAATTATAATTGATCAAAATGAGAACATTTGGCGAATTGAGAGGAATCATGATGAGATTTGTTAGAAATGAGAGCAACTCGAAAAAAGAAGAAGAATAGAAGATATCAAGCTGAGGATGCATCTGGCTGGGGAATCGAGGTATAAAGAGCCTGATGGAGGATTAAAAGGGGATAGTCTTTTAGGAGGAAGAAGTAGCGCAGAATGGTCTGTGAGACATCTAAAAATAAAGGAAGAAATAATGGGCAATAGCTCCATATATATTTTATTTTAGTTTTATTATGAGAATCGGCTATCCTCATATTGTTTGATTGGGTTGCTCAGTGGCTATACCCTGTGTAAATCCTACTTGGTGACAGCGGACCCAGACGCCAAGAAATTAACACCAGTTCACCGGTTAACGTTATATCCTCCCAACTTATCCAGAAAATTAAAATGGCTCCAGACTTGATTGAAGTTGAATATGGGATGGCGGGTATCAGTCAGCTAAAGTAAGTGGGCATATTCTTCCTTACCTCTTCAATTCAGAAAATTTCAAAAACTGCTCCTACTATTGCTTTAAAAAAAAACCATGAACTGCTTATTGTAATACAACTAATGTGGGAGTTTAATTGTATTAAATTTTAAATTTATTTTGGGGAAGGCCGACCATGGGACGGACACTTCCAAATATGACTCAGACGAGACAAAACTTAGTACCAGAGGAGGCACCCCAGAGACGCGATGCTATCTCTTATGCCAGCGGGAACGCCACTTATGGGGAGGGGGAGGGAACGTGTGAAGGGGCCGTAGCCACTATTGAGCACGTGTGGAGGAAGGGGTCTGATTTGATGAACCAGACTGGGAACCAGGAGGAGACCAGCTGTCAGCGACGCGGTGGGAGATATCCAAACATCCACGCTTGAAAGTGGTCCACCAGATGAGACCAAAATCTGTGGACAGCTTCAGGGAGGGTGGGGATGGAGCCAGCGATGGCATCCAAGACAATCGTGTGGATAGTCCACATGGCGATTGCAACCACCAGAGCACGGAGGGAGGATGGGAGGGGGGAGGCCATTGATTAAGCAAACATATCTCTTGATAGACTGAAGGGATGCGTTTGATCCTGGCCTAGCAGAAGTTGGACTTCGCGCCATATCACTTTAGAGGTGGGGAACTTTTCCTGGCGGTGAAACAGCGTTCCATACTGGCCACACGTGACGCAGGATGAGTGTAAAGCGTTAGAGCGCTCAGCCGTATGGGACATACATCTCAGGCAGCGCCACACATGGGAGCGGACTTGAGGCTGCAACAGAGGATGGTGTGCGTATTTCCAGATAGTCTTTTGGGTCTCAGTGGAATAAGGGATGTCCATCATGTCCAAGTAGTCCACCCTGGATAGGACTTGATGCCGTGTGAGGATCACGCCATCTTGGATGGGTAGCCCCTGTACCTCTTGTGTGAACTGAGGAGAGGGGCGGCCTCTTTGGGTTGTATGTCTGCTAATACGAATTCTCCACTCAGCGCTTTGCATAGAGAGTAGGATTCGTTTGTAGTGGGTTTTAGTCCCTTGAGGACCTGTGGCCGATGTGTGTGATGCGAGGTATTTCATCAGGGAGTGGGGGTTTGATGGATTGTTGAGGCCCAAGGCTCGGGAGAAGTTGGAGCGGGCTGCGCGGGACCAGCGTTGGGATGGGAGTGTAGGAGCGGTGACGGCCGCAATCCAGGTGCCCAGGATCTTGGCAGCATGGGCTTTGAAGTCAAGCAGGCCCATGCCACCATGATGATGAGGGCCAAACATGACCTCTAGCCGTACTGGTGGAGGGCGGCCTGACCAAAGCCATCCTTGCAGCAAAGCATACAGGGATATGAAGAAGCTTGGGGAGAAGGGGATGGCGTGGGCTCCGAACCAGACTTTGGATAGGAGCATAGAGTTGGCAAGAACTATGACAGTAAGGGTAGTAGGGTGGGCTCTGAGAGAGGCGATTCGCTTCGTCACGTTGTCCAGTATATGGCACTCCATTACTGCTGACGCGTATCCACCTGCCTCCATCCACACGCCCAGATGGTGTACCAGTCCTATGGTAGGACGTGGCACAAAGGGGAGCACCAGTGGAGCGGTGTGTGTTGAGTTAGTAAGGCGTGGATGCGGGCGAGCAGATGGGCCAGGTTGGGAACTACTTGCTGGGGCCCAGCAGTTCTGAAACTGACCAAGGAGGATAATTTCGGTTTTGGAGGCGTTCAGTGCCATGTTGCTTACCCGGGAATATTCCTGGATGAGGGCTTCAAGCGCGCGTGCATCTTTGTTATTAGACACCCCCACCACGCAATCATCTGCAAATGCCATCATCTTGACTGGGGTTTGGCCTAGCACATGGACACCAGTGAGTTGGGCATTCATATTTCGAAGTAGTGGGTCAAGGCTGAAGTTGTATAAGAGTGGGCTGAGGGGGTCCCCTTGTCGCAGGCCCCTTTGAGGGCGGACTACTTCCTTTAGGAAGCCTGGGCCATGAACTGCCATTGTTGCAGATTCCGTGAGCAGCATCACCCAGTTTATGTAGCGGGGGGTAGGCGTAATTGATGGAAGCAGGCCCTAAGGTATTCCCAGTTTACTCTATCATAGGCCTTTTGTTGGTCCAAGAATACAAGTGCCCCAGAGGCTGTGGACTGACACACATTAGCCACAGAGTGCACGTTATCCCAAATTGACCTTCTGGGGATGAAACCGAATTGTTCTGGGGAGATGGTGGCAGATGCTACAGTCCCTAAACGGTTAGCCATGATTTTGGTTAAAATTTTAGTGTCTGTGTTTGTTAGAGAAATGGGGCACCAGTTGGCTAAGTCAAGCCTATCCCCTTTCTTGAAGAGTGTGACAGTAAAGGCCTCATGTCCTCCTGGTAGGAGGCGCATTTCCAACAGGCATTGGTTGAGTGAGGCTAACAGCAATGGGGATATATATCTAAAATATATTTTGTAGAACTCATATGGAATGCCATCTGGGCCTGGGCATTTTTGGTTTGGCGCACTGCGAATGGCTGTCCATAATTCATTCGGAGTAATTAAATTCATTATTTCTGGGTATTGGAAAATGGTGTGGATATGAGCTCGGTCAAGAAATTCCACTTCAGCCAGCTGAATTGGATCAGATTGGTACAACTTGGAGTAATACTTTTGTGTTTTGATTGCCACTTTGGCTGGCATATCTGCAATGGAATCATCCAATTTTTGCACCTGTGTGCAGGACATGCTCTGGCATGGTGTAAAATTTTTTTAAAGAAATGTGCGGTGCACTTGTCACCTCTAGTGATGCATGTGGCCCTGTATTGGACACAAACCCGATGTTTGTGTTGCCTTTTGAGTGCGTTGAGGTGGGCGGCTGCCTCCGCCCACTTCCGGCCCTATGCAGGGCTATATCCTGTGGCTGGAATGTTGGACTCCAAGTGGGCCAATTCTGCCAGCACGCGCGAGATAACCACCAATGTGGCTCATGAGCGCCTGGAGGAGAGATGGCGATAGTGGCGGATGGTGTCTTCTTTGAAAGTTGCCTATGTGGAAATGGGGTCCGCGCAAAACGGTGCAACAAACGATTTTGCCAAAGTTGCCTCTTCCACCCACATGGAAAATCCTGGTGACACGAGCTTGGGGGGGCGGATTTTGCACTAATGTGGGGCCTTTGCAACTGTGACGGGTAAGTGGTATGTTATCGAGACCAGTTGGTGGTTGGAGAATTCCATTTTAATTGTTTTGAAGTGGGAGATGTGGGGTTGGAATTTCGCCGGCGTTAGAATAAGGTCAATGTGGATCATGGACCTTAATTGGCCATTGTGGACGTGGGGATGCATCATGTTTTCGAGCAGTGGGGCATGTTGCGGCAGCACATCCATTAACCCAAGGGTGGCTTTTAGAACGCGTAGTTCTACGTGACCCTGTGGGGCGTGGGGTGATGGCGGCCACCAGTCCGTTGGTGAGGTTAGCCAGAATTTCATGTCGCCAACTAGGAAAGAATTGGGGGGTAGCGGGAGGGATTTGACTGACGAGAAAAATTCCTGACGCTCATGTGCACCGTTTGGGGCGTAAATGTTGACAATTGTGTGCACAACATCAGCCCACAAGAAGGTGACAACTAGCACTCAGCCATTTAGGAATGTTTCTGAGGATGTGAATTTGAAAAAATTGTTTTTCCAAATTAGCACCCCACAGTGCTTCGACCAAGAGGATAGGGATGGTAGGAGCATTGTTTTCCAAGCTTCCTCAGAACCTCGTGGACAGTGGGACTCCTGATGGCCAGGATATCCATGGGTAAATTGTTTTGTAAAAAACTCAGTTTCCTAGCCTGGGACAGGGAGGCCTTGAGTCTGGCAATATTCAACATTCCTAGAGTTAAGGTTCCCCATCACACCTTAGGTGTGAGGGGGTGGGCCCCGGGCCCACCAGCCTCTTCCAGGTCCCCACGGGCTTTCACAGCAGCGTGGGTGTTAGCAGCAATGCTATCGGGGTTTTTGTTAATTTTTGTGGAAAGAGTCACATTGGCTTTGGCCTTCACTTTTTGTTTTCCCGAAGTTGGGCGAATTTTTTGTGGTGCGGATAAGTTCAGTGCACCGTCAAGTGGGGCAAAAAAATTTTTTTGGTTGGGATAGGTCCCAAGTCAGTTTTGACTGGAGCTTGGGTGCAGTGATTGGGTGAGATTGAATCTCCCATCAGATCCTCAGATTGAGTGGCCCGCTCGGCATGGGCCTCCCAATCTGATTGGGTGATGGATTCCCAAGTTGCTTCCACCGCGAAGGTCTCCATGTCCTCTGGCGTTGTGAGTGTGGGATGGTGGTGGTGGCCTTGGCCGCTTCCTTGGCCGTGGCCCTATGGGCCTGCTTGGCCTTCTTCCACTCCTGCAGGGAGATGGGCTTTACCAATAGGTAACAGCCTTGTGCTCCCCACGGGAAAGCCTCCTTGGTGCTTGCAGTTGGTTCATAGTGCGCCTCTCCGCTGGCCATGGCCGCCGAGGGGTGCTCTTGGAATGTGACGCCCTCCTTGATGGGGCATGCGTGCGCCTTATGGCCAAACGCGTCACAGTGGGTGCAAATGGGGGGCGCGCTGTCCACGGTTACCTGGAATGGGTGGGTGGTATGCCCTGTGATGTCAATAAAGGTGGAGTGCAGGATCTGGGTTAGGTCCTTCATGATCTCCTCAGTTGGGGTCAGAGCTGCAATGGCTTTGCCGGTGCACAGGTGTGGCATCAGCATAAAACGTTGCATTTCAAAAGGTTGTATTTCGCCATATATGGCGAGACCATCTTTCAGGTGTTGCTCCAAAATGTCACGTTTTACCGTAGTAGGCAAAAAGTCAAATGTGAGGAAAATTTGGTTTGATTTTGTCCATCTGGTGTGTTTGGTTTTGACGACCCGTTGCCCTTCAGGGAGGTCAACCACTATGCGCACCACTGCAGCCTCATCTGCTGCTATTTTGCTTTCGAAACCTATGTCCAGCCAACCATGCAACATGGAGTGAGGTGCAACGTACACCGCGGTTGGGAAAATTTTGTGTACATCTTCACAAAATTTTTCCCATAAGGCCATTTTTTGGATGTCCAGATACACACAGACTCCAAATTCCACCGACAAAAGTGGCTGGGAGTGTGGCGTGTTGATGTACTGGTTACATCGTGCTTGCCACGCGAGTATGTCCAGGGAAATTGTGACCGCCAGTTTTTTTAGATTTTTTTCTATTCCGCCAGATTCTCCGGGGCGTTTTTGAACGTTAGAGGCCGCGGGCCTTCCGCCTGCTCCTCTTGCCTTGCTTGCCCAACTGCTCCCAGACATGGGCGCAGACTAATCCCCTTTATGAGATTATCAAACTAGATTTAGTCTTGAATTGAATAGGTTGCAAAAGTGTTTGCAACGAGAAAGAAAAGTAGTTTAATTGTATTACTAACCACAAAGAAAATAACTATCGCTTTTGAGATATTGGATATCCTTGATATAACCCCCATGCTTAATAATAAAGGGCCCCCGCAAAGATGAACATGCTTAAAAATATCTCCCCTCTAATTCCAAAGTATATTATCAAAACTTAGGGGGCTAAAACTAAGCTATCACCTGAGGCTGTGGACGCCAAAGATGGGATACCGCTATATGCCCCCATCCCACCCAAATACCACCTGGCTCTCAAGATATCATGGATTTGGGGATAAAGATTCACACTCCTTTCTATTCATTTGAGGCAAGCCAACTAAGGGACGGACATTACTGAAACTAAAACTAAACTAAAAAACTAACGTAACTACTTGGTTTAAAACAAAACGCCCTAATGAGCGGATTGAGTGAAACGCTTCAAAAAGCAACCAACCAGGTGGGCAGCAGAAACCGCTTATCCCTCCATGGCGGAAGGGGAGGGGGGTTGGGGGGCTCATCTTTGGCATCCTCTTCAGCAGCAGCTTTCTCCTCCCATAGTAGAGTGCATGTCATGGCAGATAGTAATGGCGTTGGGGCATCTGTGACATGGGGTTCGATATCTCTAATAATTGGGATTTCATGGAAATTTCCAGCTAGGTAAATGGCACTGAGGTATTCAGTTAAAGCTTATCAGCTTTGATGTGGGCATCTGTGATTTTAATAAACGTGGCAATGTTGGTTAAGGTTAGATTTGCTTTAGGATTCCGTGCTATAGTTGCCACAGTCTGGATAGCATCGTTAACATTTTTGTGTAGCTGGTTCACTGTGATTTTATTTTGTGGGGTGAGGGTTGTGGGGATAACAGGAGGTGGAATTCCTCCTGTGAGCATCACTACTGATTTAGCGACAGCTTTACGCAGGGGATAACAATCTGGTGTTGCAGCTGCTTTGACTGCAAGCTGGTGATCACTAAAACAATTTGGCATTTGGCTGTGGGGTATATAGTCAAGGGGGGTATCTGGTGTTCCATTCTGCATTAATGAGCCACTCAATTTGCAGAGATAGTTCTTCAATGAGCTTACCTGATTTGTCAATTTCAGCCAATAACACCCATGGGTTTTGGTTGAATTGGATTGGGGAATCAGCGTACGCTTGAGGTTAGGTTGATTATTTGAGGAAGCATGGGTTCAAACTGGGATCCAATCTGATGCTTGATTGGAGGAATTATTTGTGGCATTGGGGCGAGGAGGAGGCTGATTGGTGGCTGCAGGTGTAGCTGCATCTTCCAATTTTGGGGGTGGGGGAGGTAGGTTTTGCCCCATACCAGAACTTGTACAGGGTGGGCAGCAGATTGGAGGTCAGCGGATGAGTCATTCAATCCGTCAGAAGTGGTTAAGGAGGGGCACTTGCATTTTGAGTGGTCCAACTCGAAACATGATGGACAGATCATCTGCCCACCCTCGATGTGGGCCCAAAACAGATGGTCAGGTGCTGAGGGAATAATGGTGTGATGAATAATTGGCACAGCGATTTTATTTAATTCAGGGTGATTGTGGCATATGCCCGAGGTCCAGCAAGTCATGTGGCCCCATTTAGGACCACAATTTGTAAGATGGGGTTTGAGCCATAGGCTGCCAAACCGTCCATCAGCTCCTGGTAAAGCAATTCAGGGGGAAGGTGGTGGGAAAACCAGCAAATTGAACCACCAAAGTGGTGTCCGCTGGGAGCCAGGTCCAAGTTGTGAGGAGAGGGGTGCCCTGGAATACCAGGAGCACAGTTGCTGCAGTGGCAGCGTCAACTTTGCAGGTGAAGCCAAGGTCAAAATACCCCATGTAGGGGCAGAAATCTGTAAATCTGGCGGGTGTCATCACCACCTGTGCCATTTCAATAAAGGCTTGGTTGTGGTATGGAAATAGTTTCCTATAATTGACTCTTAGGCTGTAGCGCATGTTGCTCTGGGGGAGCACCAGGGGGCAGCGAGGTACCACTTGGGTATGATCAAGGTGGGTGTCAAGGTCCTTAGGAGGAACAAATCGTCCCATGGGTTTGGAATGACTGGGTGAACCAGTCCTAGCGCGTTTTCCTGGCAGATGGAAAATGGCAGGGGGAGTCTTGCTGCTGTCCCACGCTGGAGCAGCCAACATTGAACCCAAGGACATTGGAGTGAAACTACAATGGGCGAATTCAATTTGTTTATTAATTCATGTAATTTTGCTCAGATAGTTACATCAAGCGGAAATAGATTTTATAAGATTCACACTCCTTCTAACCAACTTTTGTAGCTTTGCGAACACCTGAACCATTCTATTAAAGAAGCGTTGACCTGCGCTGATTTGGATCCTGCTATGGGAAATATATTTCTATTCTATTAGGGAATCTAACAAATCAGACCCTTCAAGTACCTCAGTATACCCCCTTAGCTTATGAAAATCTATGTCCTATTGAGAATATTGCTGATGTGAGAAGCTTAGTCTCCTTACAAGATTTAGGGGTGATCCTCTACCCACAATAGCTTTGATCAAAAGTAAAATTAGAGTTAACCTCACTCCCAATGAATGCTATAATGTTGAAGACCTCCTTGAGGAATATAGCAATTTTTATCAGGTCTTTGTGACTACAAAAAATGTTGGGAGTAATTCACCAAATCAAGACTGAGGATCACCCACCATTTTAAATCTCAAGTATACCAAAAAACTTAAGTTGAAGAAGCTCAAGTATCTCTAGAGCTAAAGAAACTGCTAGAAGCTGGGTTACTTGTGCTTTCCAAAAGCTCATGGTACTCTCCGCTTTTATTAGTTTATAAAAAAAGATGGCAGATATTGTGTTGTCAGATTCTCACTAACAAGATTCTATTACAGGAAAAGATAATTATCCTTTGCCACATATAGATGATTCCTTACGCTTAATGCCAGGATCCTACTATTTCTTGGCTATGGATCTTGCCAATCGCACTGGTAAATCGATTTATTGCCTAAACATTGTGGAAATTGCGCCCTCATTTCAAGATAAAGATTATTTGAGCCTACTCAGATGCCACAGGGGTTATGTAACGCCACTTCCACCTTCCAAAGGACCATGGATTGATTATTAGGAGATATAAAACGCTCCTGTGTGCTAGTTGATCTCAACAATATCACCAATTTTTGCAAACCTTTATTAATCATCCAGCACATCTAAGGAAGTTTTCCAGCAGGTATGATAAGTTTCCTATAACTAAAGCCAGATTTTCTTGATGAATGACAAGGTCCTAGACATTTGTAAGTTTTCTCTCCTAAAAATCTACGTGATGTACAGGTTTTTAGCAGTACTGGGATATTACTACCATTTATTCCACACTTTTCTAATACTTCTGAGCCTTTAGTATATTTGTTGATGAAAGTTATACCCTTCCAATGGAAATAAAAGAAACAGCAGGCCTTTGATCTATTATGAATAGCTCTCTCCCACTCTCCAATACTAATATATACTTATTTTGAAAAACCCTTTTTAATTTTCACTGATGCTAGAAACATAGTTATAGGAGCTATAGTATCTCAGCACAACAAAATATGGTGTATCATCCCATCGTTTATTATATAAAAACTCTATTAAGAGCCAAACGCAACTATAACGTTACATTAAAAGAATGTTTGTTGGTATTACTGACCACTAAGCAATTCTTACCTTATTTATATGGGAATCAATTTTAACATAGTTACCGACCAGATTCCTTATTACTGTCTTATCAAATGAAGGATCTGACGGGAGGCTAGCTAAGGGGCGTTAAAACTTCATAGCTTCGATTTTTCATTATTAATCATCCAGGTCCCATACATCAGAATGTAAATTGTTTACACCAGCTCCCTATATTAACTTTAACTGACTTTAGGAAGATCGGCTCTATGATCTTTTAACTAGCTGCATTTATGGAAAAATGAATCCTGACTATTAAAAAAGGATTATAAAAAAGTTGGCAAATATCTAGACTAAAAATGGTAAGCTTTACAAACTCAGATCTCAAAAAAAGGTTACCTTATACATGACTTTTATTTCATACTGACATCATATTGGAGGGACATCTGTAATTGGCCATGAAGAAATTCATAAATCTAATCAGAGGCTCAAGAATCAATGATATTGTGAAGGAATGCTCATCTCAATTAAAAATGT
>JAKSZP010011623.1:0-10443 GCA_022478985.1 Massospora cicadina | reverse complement strand
CCTTCCCTCCTATTTGTATTTACTAAATTATCGTATATTCTCCTTTAGTTAATCTTTTTTTTACCCTCCTTGAGCACTTTCTACTTACATCTATAAAAATATTCCAGTTATGAAGATTCACATCTTTAGTTGTCCTTAGCATAATAATTATACAAAAAGTTACCTACTCACGCATTGATTCCCTTAGCCTCTACCTTTTTATCAGCTGTTAGCCATCAACCTTTATATGGCCTCTTTCTAACCTTGACCCCTCCGCTCTTATAGCTTTGTTCCTCTTATCGTACACAACGTGGCAGCTCCTTCTAAAAGGTATTACTACCCTAGTCTTTAGTATAGTGGGGATTCGTCCCACTCGCTACCCTTTGATCACCTTGAGCTTACAGACCCTCTCTCAGATATTCTACCCCTATTCTCGTAGTCTTCTATCTTCTTTATTCCCGAAGCCTTTCACCCTAGTCTCACTTTCACCTCCTTCTATACAATTACCTTATCCAACTCTTTTTCCATCCGCAATATTCTTTTTCCTCTTCTTTTTTAGCCTTGTTCTTCCTTATCCTCTTCCCGACTCTCTTGTCTTTGTTGATTTCTTTCTTTTCTCCCCCTAGGGGTCCCTTTTTTAAACTTTATTATTTTCAATCACCCTTATTTTTATATTTAAATAATTGTCTATGTAGGTGCGGGTTTACAGGCTTCTTTCAACCTCTTCGAGCTTATACTTATAGTATTCTTACTATCCCAACTATTATCTTATACCCACTCACTCCCTTGCTATCTTGAGTTCTTCAACCTTTCTCACCACCTTTTTCCCTACTTTCTTGTCAGGGACCCCTACTCTTCCCACCCCCTTTTTTCGCTACTTTTTTATGTCTTTTCATTCTTTCTCTTATACAGTTTTTTGGGGTCCCCCCAGCACTTTCTTCTTACATGTATACAAATTTTCAAAACTGGATTTTTTCATCTTTCGATTTTCAAGCTCGTAACTAGTACATAAAACAGTGTAGGATGGCAAACTATTCACCTGATTAGAACAAAGATTAGGTAAGGGAATAATACTAGAACCAAACCATAAAGATGAGCTGGTAAGGGTATTAAGGGTCAAAAGTTTTGTATCTATCAATCAGATTTTAACGTTTGTGGCTAAATGATAAATTGAATAGTATAAGATTTTTATATAATTTTATAGTGCGTCGATCGGTTAGTCTTAACCCAATCTATAAAACATAAATTACAAAGTTTATATTCGAACCTCTATAATAAAAAGGGGGAAATAGAACCATTAGCATAATAAAAAGGGGGAAATAGAACCATTAGCATAATAAAAAGGGGGAAATAGAACCATTAGCATAATAAAAAGGGGAATATAGAACGATTAGCACACATATTGAATACGTCCTTTGTTTTCCCAACTCTCTTATTCTTGATTCTTATCCTTCTTTCCATCTTCCTCTCCTCTTCTGTCTTAGCATCTTTTATTCATACCCTACCCCTTGGTATTCTATCTTGTCTTCCATTCTTCTATCATTACTCTTTTTATATCTCTTTCCATTTTAGTCTTTTATTCCAAATTCTTATTCCCAACTTATACTTATATGTAAACTTTCTTCTTACATGTATACAAATTTGTCTAGGGGTAGTCTTGAAAAAAGAATCAGACCTTGAGCTGACTGTAGGGAGGCGAAATTTGGGATGATTCGTCTTCACTAACAATTATTCCGATTCGTCACCTAGAAAATAAAGTAAACCATCCCCACCTTTGAACTATACATTTAGTTTTGTTTTCACTATTCTTTTTGTTTTTTATATCATTAGATGATCCCTTTCTCTCCAAGTTCTTTATAAAAGTTTTTACTCTACAACTTGTGAAGAGGTGATATATAGAACCATTTGCCATTTTCATAGACCAAGCCTTTACGCATCTTATCATTCCCATCCCCCGCCTTTTCCTGTCTCTTGTCTTTTCTAAATTCTACAGTGTGATTGTTTCAACCCTTGTTCTTATTTTCCTACCCCCCAGATCCTATCCACTTACCAACTTATCGATACCCTACTTTATTCCCCTGTTCCTTGTTGTCTCCCTTGGTTTTTATTCCCCACTTACTCCCAAATTTCATGATTTATCACCCCCTATCATTCAAGGGAGTCATTAATTACAAAAAAGTTTACAAGTATAAACTTTGCTCATTTATAGTAAGTCCGGGTTCTAAATATTTGTGTTACCCTTTAAAAAGAGAGTCCCTTGAACCGATTATAGAGAGGAGAAATTTGGGACGAGCGTTAGCAATCTTACACATATTTATAGGGTCATTCATGTTATTCTTCCAAACCATGCATATTCCCTCCTCTTGAACTATAGCCACTCCCCCACACGATTATCTGGTCCGATCCCACACCTATTGCTGTCTTGGAGGGTTGTACTCCGAGCCTGAGAGGTGGGGCCTAGCCCTTTAAAATACGAGTTACTTCAACCAGAGGTGAAATTTTTATTCTATCTTTTCTAGTTTTATACTCCCCCTATTCTGTCCACCCCTCTGTGCCCTTTTACTATCCTGATTCACAGACTTATCCTTTGCCGGTTCTTATCGAATACCTTCCGTTCCCTCTTTCTTTTATAACCCCTCAATCACATAAGGAGAATTATGCTACAATTATTGACAATCAATAAACTTGGCATATAGTAATAGTATCTACCATATTATTTTAAATAGGAAAAGATTAACGAGGGATTTTTGATAAAAACCTCTAGGTTTATTCCTATCATTTGTCACCCTCGTAATTTATTGGTCAATAATCTAACTCTGTCCCTAAGTGTGAGACTTGTCAACTTTTAACCTTTATTGCCCATTGCCTCCCTACGACCTGATCTGTTTAAATGCTACCCTGATCGAGGTGTAGGCCGTCCCAGTATTAGTCTGAAAAATAAGAGAGGGAGTCTAAAGCCCTTGCTTAGGGTAAGACAAATTAACAATAAATCAATAGGGTAGGCTAATCAAATAGAATGCCAAAACAGAGTATTACAGGAAAGTAAATAAATAGGTAAACTTGTAAAATTAACAAGCTAGGGAAGCAAATACAGTAGGCAGGCCAAAGAAACCTTACAAGTTGATAGGTAACAGCACAGGGATGATAGGATGGATTAGATAATTATCCCCTGGGGCTATTTTTACATTAGAAAAATTTATAATCTGCTATCTCCAATCAAGGCTAATAAGCCTTTGATCCCTTTGAAAAGGTTTCAATAACAAAGGAGTAAGGCTAACAATAATCTGTTCACGAGTCCCCAGCTAATATAAATAAATCGACCAAACATCCTTAATCTGGTAACGGGTCGACTCAATCTAATAAATCAAATGAAGAATAAAAAGAATAAAAACATATAGGTGAGAAAATAAAAAATAGACGATAAAAGTTTATATAAGAGTAAAGGGAAGGGTGAAAGGGAGAGGTAAGAGTAGGGAAAATGAAGAAGATAAGGATATAAGGGTAAGGGAAGAAGGAAATAGAATATCCCCCTCATAGGTTAGAAAATGCCAAGTAAAGACAATATAAACATAAATAGGGAAAGGATAAAAGCTAAATTAGTTTGAAACGGAATCTATAAAACGACATTGAAAATAAGGAATGAAAGGGGGTAGGGGTGGAAAAAGGAGGATGGAAAGGGATCTGAAAAAAGGGAGTAAAAGGATTGACAAAAAGAAAGATCGTAAAAGGAAGGATAGAAAAAAGAGAGAGGGGAGAAAAGGAGGGGAAAAAAAGAAGGGATAAAAGAGGGAGGGAAAAAAGAAGAATGTGAGGAAGAAGGGGATAGAATGAATAGAACGAGAATAGGAGAGAGGATGGCCTAGAGGGAACTATAATAGAAAGGGAAGAAGGGGGTGAGGGAGTAGGAGGGAGGATTATTGCTTCGGCTTGGGTGGCTTAGACAGTCCATTTTTCATACGGCCCCTTCATGTCGACTTTATGGCTGCTACAGGTCCCAATTGTGTTGCTCTTACCTTTTTTACGTTACCTTTTCACAATTATTCTATAATGAATATAGTACTGACCTCTAATGATGTATATAAAGTACATTAGTATACATTTAAATTTAAACTTGCCTTAGCAAGTGATCTGATTATCTAAACATTATAAATATGTAAAATCTACTAAATTGTATCATTTATCTAATATCTACTTTATTGTATCATTTATCTAATATCTACTAAATTGTATCATTTATCTAATATCTACTTTATTGTATCATTTATCTAATATCTACTTTATTGTTTCATTTATCTAATATATACTAAATTGTATTATTTATCTAATATATTTTCAACTAAATTGTATCATTATTGGGTTTTTAGTGGGAGTGGATGGGGAGCCCTTAATGGGCTTTATAGTAAAAAACTGACATAAATAAGAGGGGGAATACTTAATATGAAAAGGATTAAGTGAATAAGTCTTCATAACCTGCTAAAACAGAAGTAACTAAATCACCTGTCCAGGTGAGGGATGAAAATAATATAGGTGCGTAAAATCAGTAAAGGGGTAGATAGCTTGCACAATACGACATCTTTTATGATGAGGATGGGTATTATCCCAAGTAATCAGATGAAAGATATAAGCCACTATGGCTAGCTGTTTGGGTTCAACAAGCCAGTATCTGCAAACATAAATTTGTTTAATAGTATACTACAGAAGGGGGCTAAGGTGAGGATAAATAGTGGGATTCTACAAAAAAGGGGGTGATAGTGGGAATATAAACTGTAAATAAAAATATATAGATGCTTTATTATCATATCTTGTATAAACTACAAGTTGGCTTTTTTAATATATGTGATTTTTTATCTAGGTTGCTGATCCACTTTTCATAGTCTTATTTATGTCCCACCCCTTAACCCTTATCCCTATTGTTATTTATCCCCAACCCCCTACGTACTCTTCTTATCCTACCTACCTTCTCTTTCCCCCCGTTCTCACCCCCTTTTCCCCCTTCTTTTCTCCCCTTTACACCCCCTTGTTTCCTTCCTATTATCCTCCTCTACCCTCTCCCTTTCCTTTTTATACTCCTTCCCTATCGCTATTTCTTACATTATTTTTATTATTACACTAATGTATGATTTTAGTCTTCTAATTGTTTCATATTCAGTCACTATAGTCAAAGTTCTGAAAGATAAATTCAACTAGGTACTACCTAGCCACTAATCCTGGTTATTATTAAAATGATGTGATTTTTCTATCCCCAAACTACAAGGATTGGTAAGACCCTTTATGCACTTATCCCTATTCATTTTTTGATCCCATTCATCCAATAATAGGTATGAATCACCAAAGGTTTCAAGGTATACGAGTTAAACGGGGTAATACAAGTAAACTGACCAAGTGATAGTACAAGAGAGTCGGAGAATAAGATTGCAAGGGATAGGTCCACTAGTAGGAAGGTGAAAGGCTATAAAATGAAAAGACGGATATAAGAAGATTGCGAAAGAGTACGGGAGCTATAAAGAGAGAAAAGGAGGAAGATGGAAGGGGTCTAATAATATAAATGGCAGGGATAAAGGGTTGGGATCATGTAAGGTTTTATCATAAAAAAGGGGACAGGGGACCAGATAAGTCTACAAAGATGCAGTATGGTACAAAAAAGATAATAATATAAAAGGACCAGGGTATAATTAGGCATAATATAAGATTGTTGGGTTAGTCAAAATAGTAAACCACAATAGATGTACACTTTAGTAGACAGAATTTACTTATATAGTGCCTCTTTCGAAATATAAAGTATTAGGGGAGTCTTAACTAAGTTGGAGCATGATTTATCCTTGCACCTTAGGGTTGTGGGTTGTGGGGACGGGGTTAGGTTAAAATAGTAACAAGTATATGTATTGAACCCAAGTTTACGTATATTGTTACAAGGCGTTCTTTTCATACCCAAGCTAAACCTCTCTCGATCTTTTGTATCCCTTCTTTTATTCTCTTTCCCTCATTCAGGTTATGTGATTCCCTTGACTTGTTGTTATAAACTTATTTGCTATTTCCTAGGTTGGAGCTTACTAACCCTTATCGTTCTCTATAGGGCCTATTACGAGGGAGACCCTTTGGTTATGATTCCTTCCTTTCTACTTACGCTTCTTTTATCTATACATCCCTGTTAATACATCTTGGAACTCTTGTCTCCCTTTTATCCCTAGAAATCTTTAATTAGAGCCTCCCTATGTCATTCTACTATAGGCACTTCCTCACACACCTACAGTTAGTTCCTATTAAGTTTTTCATCTTGTTTTTTGTAGACTTGTTGCTCTTACACTCTTGTATTTATTGGCTAGTTGTTGCTTGGAAATTTTTCCCCCCTATCTCTATTCTTGTTGCTTAGTATGAACCTTACTGTTCTAGATTTATCTTTTATCCTACAGCCTATCTTAGATTATTCCTTCTATCTGTTGCATTGTTGAATTGTTAGACGGTCCTACATGTTAGGATAGGCTTATAATCATCATACAAAAAGGTGAATCGTAATGGCGATTCTATTTTATAGTTCAAAGAACTGTTTATTTGCACAACTGGGGCCTGATCTGATAGTTTACGAAGGTAAATAACTCTATGGGTAATAAGAGAACGAAAAGCAGCTCAATAGTAGCAATTTCAATAGAGCCGTTGGGAACTAAATAGAATAAAAAGAGTGAAGAAGGTGGTAATTAGTAGGGATAAAATAAAAGTATAAAGGTAGAGGATAAATGTATATTGATAATGTCCTACAATAATAGCCTAGAGTCCCCGACCAAGCAAGCTAGGAAGCCATATACACTAGAGGGTCTTGATTCATGAGAGGATAATAGAGGGAGTAATAATTAACTACCACTGAGAATAAGAAAACCTATAAGAATAAAAATAAGGATTAGGTGGGGATGAAGATCAGGGGATGAATAGGAATATAGGGATAAAAAGGGATAAACTATAATGCTTAAAACTTGTGTAAACCAACTGCTAATAAAGAGGTAGAATCCAACCATGGAAGTACCAAATAGGGAGGTTATACAAATAGGGACCTAATCATAAATTTACTCCTATACCATCAACCTTTTCTTATTTTCCAACCAAGCCTATATTTTGTAATCACTCCTCGTTTTATCGCCTATCCACCTCAAAGATTAGCCAGCCAATCCCATAGAAGAGAGGAAGAGGACTCAAATATTAACCTAATACAAATAAAAAAAGGGTACTAAGAAAAGGAGGAGCCTAATAAGAAGTAGGGGGGGGGACTAAATAAAAAGGAGTAAGTCAAAGGATGAGTATAGTGAAAAGGTAGATCATAATAGCCCAATAAGGGAAAGAGGCTTAAGAATAAGAAAATGCCAATACGTAAACAATCTTGTCTCCTTTGTATATTATGTCGTTTTATAATTCTAGGACTCTTTCTCCCCTTCCTAGTATACACTTACGGTTCTTCCAGCTTCCCATACTACACCACTCTTTCTTTTTCCCACCTCCCTCCATCCCCAATCTTTCTATCCATCCTTACTCTTTTCGTCTACCCTCCTCTTTCCTATTTTCTCACATTCCCAGACCCCTCTTTCTTTCAATTAGTTGAACATGTAAGGTTTTATTAGCATCCCTCGATATATTTATATAAGGTTCTTACTATCGCTCTATATATGTTTATCCTTTTCCTACGGCTTTTTGTCTTTCCTTACTCCCCTCTATTTACTATGATTGTGGTTGTTTAATCACGATCTTGCAAATTCTTAGTTAGAGGATCCCCTATATCCCCATTCTTTTTAGTTATCTAGTTGATTATATTTTATGTTCATAGGTTTTATGGCCTCCTATGTGTATGAAGATAATCATGATCTACGTTGGTAAATCCTACACGATACCGAATTAAAGAAAATATTTAAAGTAATGGGGTAAAACAATAATAGGGAATGAAAGAAGGTCTCTATCATGCATCGTAAATGATAAGGTTGGGTTGTCAAGTTATAATTAGGTAGATATTTGGGTTTATCTAACTATCCCCTAGACGGTTTATAAATACCCTATTCATAGATTCCTAACCCTTAGATCCCTCCCCTCCTAATGATTATAGGGTTATGTAGGCTACAATCTATCAACCCCACTCACTTATTACCCTTTTTATCACACATTGTTTTTCTCCTCCCTCAATCCCAGGTTGAGTTTATTAGGACGATTTAACTAATATCCCCTACAGTATACTTAACTTATACGTCCATGACGTATTCCCCTTATCTTCATTACCTAATTATCATAGCTATTATTGTGTATCTTTAAGTTATGTAATCCTTGTTTTTACCGCTAATCTCTTATTACTACTCCCTTTTATTTTGTAGATAGAGAAGATAAGGTACCACCATCGAATCTACCAACTATACTGGGGGCTTATAGAATATAAATTTAAACCAATAAGAGGGTAAGTCATAACAGATAAAACAGGAGGGCATAAGCGTCATGGTGGAAGGATAAAAGGCTAACCATGGGTAATTGAAAAATAAAGGGGGATAGATAACGAATAGAAAAAAGAACAATGGATAGGAAGAGGGGTATAGGATAGAAGAGTAGGGGGAACAAGAGGGTAGGGTAAAAGAGTAAAGAAGGTGGGGTAGTGAGAGGAGGTAGAAGAAGAGGGAAATGAAAGAGGGAAGAAGAAGTGAAGAGGGGTGGGATGGACAAGATTGGAATGGGAAAAAGGGTAGAGAGAAGGGAAGAGAGAATAGAGAAAAAAAGAGGAGATAGTTTAATAACTCATATTTATTTAGAAAAAAATTTACTTATAACGTAAAAGTCGCCACCAAGGCAAAGATAAAAGACAACCTGTACTAAGATAAACTTAGATAAAAGACAACCTGTACTAAGATAACTCAACGAGTCCATGGCCATCCATTTTAACCTTTCGCATTGTGCATTCTTTCTTCTCCCACTTAGGGTCTTACCCTTCTTTTCCCCTCCCACATATTCCCAAATATCCCTTTTTCATCCCCAAACCCAACCTCAATCCCCCCCTATCCTCTCCCTCCATCCCCCTATTCGCCTTTGTCTTATTCACGCTTACTATAACGAGCCCCCTTGATCCATTCGCACTTACCAATGCCTTTTCCTATGTGTGGCAGAATTTCCAAGGGGAGGATTTGGGAAGGGCACATAAAACACGGATCAGATCCTCGTGTGGCTAATGGAAGTTATAAAGCTTATTAAATAAATACAAGTTATATGCGAGCAAATATAAGAATACCAATTAGTTTATAAGATTTAGGTTTGTGAATACGTTTCACTATCCGCTTATAATAAAATTTCCAGGATTATATAAATCCTCCGTTTTATTCATTAGATTGACATCGTCGATACTTCTTAAATTAGAATTTGGGTATATATCATTAGGGTCTTATAATAATAACCAATAATCTAATAACTAAGGGGGATCACTAATAATACCATTGAAAAAGGATAGACCCAAGTATAAAACCAAGCGTGAGAGCGATAATGAAAAATAGATAATGGCCCATATTTAAAAACAACAAAAGAATATGTCTATAATATAATGTGTATAAAATAAAAACCAATTGGCCGTTTAAAAGGGAGAAGATTAGGGGGGAATACCAATTTAAGAAAGATAAACCAACTCTAAGTAACAGTGACACTATCTAACAAACTTTACTAGATTCGAAAAACAAGGTCTGTATCCAATCCTATTAGAGATCAATAAGACGTACTAATAAAGCGGGTCCCCTCTTTCAATAACTCAACATAAATTTACGAGGTCGATATGATTTATATGAGAGGGAATATTAGTCATTATAAAAAAATTAATTTATGGGAAGCAAAACATAGAATAATGAAATCGACTAACAACTTATGAATAAACTTTCCAGATAGGGACTAAAATGTAATCCACCAATGAATAGAATATTGCATGTGAGAAAGACAATTAAAGGTAAGGAGTATTGGAGAATTGGACCAAAGTTGATAGCCTCTGAGTTTGTCTACTTTGTATTCATGTATTAACCTATGACCCTCCTTGTTTTTCTATTACTCTGCATATTGTTTTTGGATTCCTTGTTTTATAGATTAGTCTTTGCATTACTTTTCAACCTTTTATTATTATTACCTTGAGACTCATCAAGTCTCAATTCGGTTATAAATCTTTGCCATTATAAAATTTATCTTAGTAAATTAGTTTTCATGTTGTGGAATTAAAAAAACTCAACCTTTTCATGTCTCTACCTTAAATAGGTTTAATAATGAGGACCAAATGATGGCCACTCCCTACGTCTGACTGATGAATAGAAATTCGATTGGATAGTTGAGCATAATAAAGAATAAATAGAAAAGAAATTGTAGGGACAAGGGAAGACAAAGAGCGAAAAAGACTCAAGATAAAAGAAGCAGAAAAGGCATAGAAAAGATTTGAACAAGGCTGTTATCACTCGTGTGGTTGAAAAACTCGAAGGTCTGCTA
>JAKSZP010011622.1:0-10476 GCA_022478985.1 Massospora cicadina | reverse complement strand
CCAACTAAATGCCTTGGTATGGAGCTGGGCAGTGGGAGATGACGGAGTGTTGGTGTAGCAACATGGTGAGAATGATCCCAATAATGAACCACACTGAACCCACTCCTGACCCAGGAGGCCTTGCTGCAGGGGGTGGGATCACTGAGATAGTCTTGACAAGATCCTTAGCATATGGTGCCATCTCAACCTGGGTGACAAGGAGGCAGATTCTCTCTTGCAATTGGTGGGCATATGGCCACAAGATCCCCATGTATTGCTGATTGATAGTAATGATCATGGTTTATAGAGCCAAAAATGACGGACTTGCTGAACCCAATTGACAATGGTGGGGCCATAGTGACCAAGAATACTTGTAGAACTTATCCGATGAACAGATTGATGGGCCACCAGGGAAATGCCATCAGGGATGCGGTCAGAAGAAAATAAATAAATTTAGTTTTTGGTAAAATTTTATTTGAAGGAAATTAAGAAAATCGACCAACAATTTTCTCAGTGCTTGTGCAACTGATTAAATAGTAGTCAATTGGGGTAGTGACAAGATGGGATCAGGTCCCACAATTTTGACCTAACCAGCGAATTGTTTGGGAATGGGCAGGTTTGTTCCTTGAGAACCAACATCGCAAAAAACTGGTGGTGGGCCGAGTCTCTGTCAGTTTAACCTCAAATCTCCAAACTGGGGCTTGGCTATGTTTCTGATGGTTGGCATGACGGTGTTTGGCCCAATGAGTGACATGAATCCCCCAAGGCCACCCCATATAGGGATGGGTCCATTTGGTTAGGAACGGGTTTGGGACACTCAACCCATCTGCGCTTGGTCACTGAACTGTCCATTTGGTCAATGGCAACACATCAGCTGCAATGCCCAAATTACCAACAAAAGGCTTCAAACCCTTGGCAATGACACCCAATATTTGTTCTACCAGCTTATTGATCGAATTAAAGCCATTGGGTGATCCGGCCAATATCTCATTCTTCATGCCTTTAAAGCCATTTGAAATTTGGCCATCGGCCAGATTGCCACTCAAATTAGATCTGACCAATTTCATTTTGGCAATTTTGGCGCAGATTTCGCTAATTCCCTGCAACAGTTCTGCTGAGGTGAGTGTGGGTACTGGGGGTGGGATCCAAAGCAGGAGAGCTGTAACTATCGCTTGTCTACTATGTGAGCGAGATTGCCCTGAGTAACAAAGGGTACTGCCATCCTCTTTGGTATATTTTTATTCAGGAACGGGAATATGGCCTGATCAAGAGCCAAGAGACGTTCCCCAGGACTTACACTAACACTAATAGATGGCCTCTGAACTATGGAGGTTATTCTACTGAAGATTAACTAAGGCAAAGGAATCTGTTATGTTCAGAACTTAATCATAAGGGTTAAAAGTTGTGGAAGATAATTGATTAATCCTCAGTGAGCTAGCCTAAAGTATTCCACCTTTTACCCTATAAAACCCCTAGTAATTATAAATAGAGATCAGTTAGAATCAAATACTTTATCATTTATCTTGTTTTTACGTTTGTTGCAATTAACTCCTGAGAGTATAGTTTGGAAGGATCAGGGATCCTTTGGCTATTTATTGGTGTTCTGATCTCTGCGGGCATCTGCATCAAGAGAGTAACTGGGAACCTCTGAACCTAAAATTAAGTAAGTACAATATCAAATCCCATCTAGAGGAAAGCGTTGTAGGGAAAAGTTCCCTAGTTCATCAACATCTTCAAGATTAGAAGAGTGCGTTGAAGATGACAGTACTCTATTTTGGATGAAGATTCAAGTATGGTATTAGTCTTCATACTAGCACCAATCCAATTATTTATTTATAATCAATTGTATCAATTACTGATACAATTCACATAAATACCTTTGTATTAAACTCAAGACTACAGCGAGTAGTAATCAAAAAAGTTCATACTGTGTCAACCCACTATTATCATACATGTTGGTAGATAGATCATATAATAAAAGTAAAAATTAATTTAAAATATTCTTATTTTGTTGCATAATTGAGAAATGAGGTGAGAAGACCTTATTTGTTTTAGATATTTTAAATGATTGAAAATGCTTAGCGCTCTTGTGGTTTATAAATTTAAATTTAAATTTATTTTGGGGAAGGCTGACCAGGGGACAGACACTTCTGAATGTAAATACAAGAGAAAATGAAACTTAGTAACAGGGAAGGCACCCCAGAAAAGCGATGCTATTTCCTGTTGCCAGCGGGAACGCCACTATGGGGAGGAGGGAGCACGTGTAAAGGGGTTGTAACCTCAATTGAACATGTGTGGAGGAAAGGGTCCGAGTTGATGAACCAGACTGGGAACCAGGAGGAGACCAGCTGATGGCGACGCGGTAGGAGGTACCCAAACATCCACACTTAAAAGTGGTCCACCAAATGGGACCAGAATCTGTGGACAGCTTCTGGGAGGGTGGGGGTGGAGCCTGCGATGGCATCCAAGACAATCATGTGGATAGTCCACATGGCGATTGCAACCACCAGAGCATAAAGGGATGGTGGAAGAGGGGATACCATGGATATAGAAAGCATATCTCTTGACAGACTTAAGGGATGTGTTTGATCCTGGCCAAGCAGACGTTGAACTTCGCACCATATCGCTTTAGAGGTAAGGCACTTCTCCAGGAGGTGGAACAGCGTTCCATACTGGCCACATACAACGCAGGATAAGTGTAAAGCGTTAGAGCACTCAGCCATATGGTACACCCACCTCAGGCAGCGCCACACATGGGAACGGATATGAGGCTGCAACAGAGGGTGGTGTGTGTATTTCCAAATAGTCTTCTGGGTCTCAAGGGAATAAGGGATGTCCATCATGTCCAGGTAGTCCGCCCTGGATAGGACATGAGGCCGTGTGGGGATCAAGCCATCTTGAATGGGTAGCCCCTGTACCTCCTGTGTGAACCATGGAGAGGGGCGGCCTCTCTGGGCTGTGTGTTTACTAATATGGATTCTCCACTCAGTGCTCCGCATGGAGAGGAGGATTCGTTTGTAGTGGGTTTTAGTACCATGAGGACCTGTGGCTGATGGGTGGGAAGCCAGATATTTCATCAAGGAGTGAGGGTTTGATGGATTGTTAAGGCCCAGGGCGCAGAAGAAGTTGGAGTGGGCTGCACGGGACCAGTGTTGGGAAGGCAACGTAGGGGCGGTGATGGCCACAATCCATGTGCCCAGGATCTTGGCAGCATGGGCTTTAAAGTTGAGCAGGCCCATGCCACCATGTTGATGAGGGCCAAACATGACCTCAAGCCACACTGGCAGTGGGCAGCCTGACCAGATCCACCCTTATAGAAGGGCATACATAGATTTGAAAAAACATGGGAAGAAGGCAATGGCGTGGGCACCAAACCATACTTTGGAGAGGAGCATAGAGTTGGCTAAAACAACCCTGCCAGTAAGGGAAGTAGGGTGGGCTCTGAGGGAGGCGATGCGCTTTGTCACGTTGTCTAGAATATGACTTTCCATTACTGCTGAGGCATACCCGCCTGCCTCCACCCACACGCCCAGATGGCAGACAGGCCCTATGGTAGGGCATGGCATGAAGGGGAGCACAAGTGGGGCAGTGTGGGGTGAGCAGGGAAGGCGAGCGCATGTGCGAGCAGATGGGCTGGGCTGGGCACTGGTCGCTGGGGCCCAGTAGGTTTGATATCGACCAAGGAGGATGATTTTGGTTTTGGAAGCGTTCAGTGCAGCATTACTTACCCGGGAATACTCCTGGATGAGAGCTTCAATCGCGCATGTATCTTGATTATTAGACACCCTGACCACACAATCATATGTAAACGCCATCATCTTGACTGGGGCTTGGCCTGGTGCATGGACCCTGATGAGGCGGGCATTCACATTTCGAAGTAGTGGGTCAAAGCTGAAGTTATATAAGAGTGGGTAAGGGGGTCCCCTTGGCGTAGGCCCTTTTGAGGGTGGACTACTTCCATGAGGAAGCCTGGGCCACGCACTGCCATTGTTGCAGATTCTGTAAGCATCATCACCCAGCTGATGAAGTGAAGGGGTAAGCAGAAGTGGTGGAGTCAGGCCCTGAGGTATTCCCAGTTTACTCTATCATATGTCTTCTGTTGGTCCAAGAATACTAGTGCCCCAGAGGCTGTGGACTGGCATGCGTTAGCCACAGAGTGCACATTGTCCCAAATTGACCTTCTGGGTATAAAACCAAATTGTTCTGGGGAGATGGTGGCAGAGGCTATAATCCCTAGACGGTTAGCCATGATTTTAGTTAAAATTTTTGTATCCATGTTAGTTAGAGAAATGGGGCGCCAGTTGGCTGGGTCTAGTTTATCCCCTTTCTTGAAGAGTGTGATGGTGAAGTCCTCTTGCCCTTCTGGTAGAAGGCGCGTATCCAGAAGGCTCTGGTTAAGGGAGGCAATCAGCAGTGGGGTATATATATGAAGTACTTCTTATAGAACTCATACGGAATGCCATCAGGGCCTGGCATTTCTGATTTAATGCACCACAAATGGTGGACTAGAGTTCATTCAGAGTAATTAAATTCATTAACTTTGATCATTGGGAAACGGTGCAGATGTGAGTGCTATCAAGAAATTTTGCCATTTTGGCTGGCTGAATTGGATCAGATTGGACAACTCAGAGTAATACTTTTGTATTTTGATCACCACTTCAGCTGGCATATCCATGACAAAATCGTCCAACCTCCACACCTGTGTGCAGGCCACACTCTGGCGCGGTGCAAAGAATTTTTTAAAAAAATAAGTAGAGTGTGTGTCACCCTCTGTAATGTGTTTGGCCCTGTACTGAACACAAACCTGATGTTTGTGTTGCCTTTCAAGCGCATTGAGGTGGGCAGCTGCTTCTGCCCACTTCTGGCCCCAAGCAGGGCTGTAGCCTGTCGCTGGGATGTTGGACTCCAGGTGTGCCAACTCTGCCAGAGCGCATGAGATGATGGCTGATGTAGCTCATGAGCATCAGGAGGAGAGGTGGCAAGCGTGGCGGATGGTATCCACTTTGAAGGCTGACAATGTGGAAATTGGGTCCGCGCAAAATTGGTGTAATAAACTCTTTTGCCAAAGTCACTGATTTCACCCAAGTGGAAAATCCTGGCAACGTGAGTTTGGGTGGGCGGAGTTTGCACCAATGCGGAGCCCTAGCCACTGTGATGGGTAAGTGGTAGGTTATTGAGACCAGCCAGTGGTCAGAGAAATTGATTTTTGATGTGTGGAAGTGGGAAATATGAGATCGAAATTTTGCCAGCGTGAGGATAAGGTCGATGCAGGACATGGACCTTAATTGGCCACCATGGATGTGGGGGCGCGTCATGATTTTGAGCAGCGGAGCTTGCCACGGTAGTGCATCTAGCAACCCAAGGGTGGCTTTAGAACGCGAAGTTCTATGTGACTCTGGGGGCGTGGGATGAGGAAGGCCAACGGTCTGTGGATGTGTTTAACCAACAGTTTATGTCACCAACTATGAAAGGGTCAGGGGTAATGGAAGGGATTTGACCAATGAGAAAAATTCCTGACGCTCTCATGCACAGGTCAGGGCATAAATGTTGACAATAGCGTGCGCCACTTTGGCCCACAAAAATGTGACAATGAGGACTCAGCCATTGAGGAAGGATTCAGATGATAAAAATTTAAAAAAATTGTTTTTCCAAACAAGCACCCCACAGTGCTCAGACCAGAAGGATAGGGAAGAGAGGAGCATGGTTTTCCATGTTTCCTCAGAACTGTGCAGACAGTGGGACTCCTGGATGGCCAGGATATCCACGGGTAAATTTTTTTGTAAAAAAACTCAGTTTCCTAGCCTGGGATGGCGAGGCCTTGAGTCCAGCAATGTTCAATGTCCCTAAAGTGAAGGCTTCCCCCATCGCACCTTAGGTGTGAGGGGGTGGGCACCTGGGCCCACCATCCTCCTCTGGATCCCCATGAGCCTTCATGGCGGCGCAGGTGTTTGCAGCAACGCTATCAGAAGATTTGTTAAATTATAGCAGACAGGTTCGCGTTGGCTTTTGCCTTCACTTTTTGTTTCTTTGCTGTCGAACAAATTTTTTGTGGTGCGGATGAGTTTGGTGCACCAACATTTGGGTCAAAAAAAATTTTCAGGTAGGTTGGAGACCAAATTGGTTTCAATCAGGGGCTTGGTTGCAAGGATTGGGTGAGATTGAGTCACCCATCAGATCCTCAGATCAGGTGGTCCAATCAGCTTGGGCCTCCCAATCTGATTGGTTGAGGGATTTCTGAGTTGCTTCTGCCACAAAGGTTTTAATGTCCTCCTGGTGTTGGGAGTGTGGGATAGTGGAGGTGACCTTGGCCACTTCCTTGGCCACAGCCCTGCAGGCCTGTTTGGCCTTCTTTCACTCTTGAGGGGAGACAGGCTTTACTAGTAAGTAGCAGCCTTGTGCTCCCCACGGGAAGGCCTCTTTGGTACTGGTGGTTGGTTCATAGTGAGCCTCCCCATTGGCCATGGCCGCCGAGGGGTGCTCTTGGAATGTGATGCCCTCCTTGGTGGGGCATGCATGTGCCTTATGGCAGAACACATCACAGTGGGTGCAGATGGGGGGTGCACTGTCTACAGTTATCTGGAAAGGGTGGGTGGTATGCCCTCAATATTAATATAAGTGGAGTGCAGGATCTGGGTTAGGTCCTTCACAATCTCCTCAGTTGTAGTCAGAACTGCAATGGCTTTGCCAGTGCACAGGTATGGCATCAGTGTAAAGCATTGCATATCAAAGGATTGGATTTCTCCATATATGGTTAGACCATCTCAGGTGCTGCTCCAAAATGGCATGCTTGTAGTGGGCAAAAAGTCAAACATGAGGAAAATTTGGTTGGATTTTGTTCATCTGGTTCACTTGGTTTTGATGACCCACTGCCCTTTGGGGAGGTTGATCACAACGCACACTGCAGCAGCTTTATCTGCTGCCTCCTTGTTTTTGAAACTGAGATCTAGCCAACCATGTGACATGGAGTGAGGTGCGACATACACTGCGGTCAGGAAATAAGTGTGCATATCCCCACAAAATTTTTTCCACAGAGCTGTTCGGTGGATATCCAGGAACACCCAGACTCTGTATTCCACTGATGAGAGTGGTTGAGAGTGCAGCGTGTTGATGTACTGGTTATATTGTGCCTGTCAAGTGAGGATTTCTGGGGAAATAGTAATCACTGGTTTTTTAATTTTATCTAATCTGCCAGTTTCTCCGGGGGAATTTTTGAACGTAGGAGGTTGCGGGCCTACCACCTGTGCCTCTTACCTTACTTACCCAACTGCTCCCTGATATGGGTGAAGACTAATCTCCTCTGTGAGATTATCAAACTAAATTCAGACTTGAATTGAATAAGTTGCAAAATTGATTGAAATGAGAGAGAAAAGTGATCTTGTGGTTTATAAAAGCTTCAAAGCTTTAAAGGTGCCTATGCTCAAATTTGAGCTTAAGATGGTATTAGAGAGTTTACAAAACTGAATATATTAGCTTTGTGTAGGCTTGTATAAAATAAGCTTTGCTTTGGATTGTCAGTATGGAGTGATTTACCTAAATTATATATGTTGTAAAACAAAACTGATTTATCTTGAGTTTGATTCATGATCATGGTTGAACTTGTAAACTTTTTTTATACCCTTGTTGGTTGCCTTAAAAGTAAGGACTATAAGGCAGTTAGGTAGGACCTTGACTATTACATTTATTAAGTGTTTGCTACTAAAATTTACTTTTCCAAACTTAGATAACAAATCATATAATTTATACATAAATATGCCCAGCATTGTTAAATCTATAACTCTTACCTTAGGTTACCACTAACATAAATATACAAGATCACTTATCTTATTTGACTTTTTACTTATACTATTCACTATTATCTATAGACATGGGTAAAATTTATAATGCAAAGTATGTTCAGTAAACTTTCTAAAGTTGAAAAATTCTACAAGGTAGCATTTTATAGACAAAAGAATACCAATAAAACTTGCTGTTATTAGCTATTCTTTTAAACTGTATAAGGGAAATATTCATAAATGTGACTTATTAATCAACTATTATAAGGATGATAAATCTTGGGTTAAGGCTATGTACATCTTAGATTAATATAAAAAATGACACAATCAGGTACATAAGGTTGTAATGCAATATAGAGCAGCTGCTAAAGTGGCATTAGTAAAGAAGTTACAAATGAGTCTGAGGATGCAATTGAAGGAACTACATTTCTATATAGTAAAATCAGGGGCATTTTTATAAAGAAGAATGCTATGCTGGGGTAATAATCTCATACTGCACATTCTCAGACCTATATTAAGTAAAAAAGATAGTTGATATGGTAATTATATTTTAGTAGTAAAGTAAACTTGGGAGAAATTAAGTTTACCTTGCTAAATAATGATGTCAACTCCTTTTTTAAGGAAGTGAACTTGATATAAGATATACTTTTTGCAAATTAAAAAAGTTACTATGTACTTATAGTTAAAATATAATTAACCCTTTCAATGATTTTCAAAAAAATCATCCGTTTTTTTGGCCTTAAATATGGCACGAATTTCTTAGCCGATGTTCACATTTTTTAAGCTCATTTTGGTCCTTGTCGTAACATAAATATTCGATAAATCTTAAATTAAATATATATAAATCTTATTACAATTGGACGCATATATGCGTTTTTAGATTTACATACCCCTCGATTTTTGAACGCATATATGCGTCTAAAAAATGAGATTTACATATGTTTATTTCAAAATTTATCGAATATTTGTGTTATGATACGGACCAAATGAGCTTAAAAATTTTTGAGAAAAAAATAATCTCCTTCAAAAAAAGCTCTAAAAAGTATGAAATGATCGAAAAATTATGCCTCCTCAATAAAACCCTTTTTAAAGTCGGCACGATCTTCCAACCTGACTTATAGAATTTTGCTCACAAATAAAATTTACATCTTATGTCTGGATTGTGTCCAAATGTAAACTATAAGCAACTTAGAATATACAGTGCTGAGTATATATATTATAAATGCATATTATAAGTCAGTTAAAATATGGCACCAACTTCAAAAAGGGTTTTATTGAGGAGGCATAATTTCTCGATTATTTTATACTTTTTATAGCTTTTTTTAAAGGAGGTTCTTTTTTTCTCGAATTCTTTTTGAGAAGGTTCTTTTTTCCCAAAAAAAAACCTTTACCCCCAGTTCTTTCCCCCCAAATAAATTAGTGCCTTTCTAAAAATGGCTCTTTTTCCTACTTTTATTAAATATCACTATCTCTATATATCTTTTTTGACCCCTTACTATTTCTCTATAAAATTAAAACTCATTGTATATATATTGTATATAGTATCTTATGAACAGATATACTAATAATTTATTTTATTAAATTTAGTTGATTTTATTGGTCAAATTATATTAAATTTACTGATTGCCATCTACAATACTTCATTTTATTAAATTTAGATGATTTATTGGTCAACATATGCTGAAATTACTGATCACCATCTACAGTAATTCATTTTATTAGATTTGGTTGCTTTTATTAGTCAAACTATGGTAAATTTATTGATCGCTATCTAAAACAATTTATTTTTCAAATTTAGATGAGTTTATTGGTCAAATTATGCAAAAATGATAGCCATCCATAATGATTTAAGCTCGTCCCGCTATGATCTCGTATTGCCTGAATTTTGAACATACCCCCAGCCATAGGATATATATCGTAAGTGATTGCGCTAGGATTCGAACAACCGATAATTTAAGTTTAGAGCCAAAAGCTGAGCCGATTATGCTAGAAGAGGTATTTGTATAAATAAAAAGTTGATTCGAAGCTATCGCTTCACCAATGCCGGAATTAAGTTTATCCGGAGTTGTATTAGTTCCACAAGTATCCATCGCTTCCGAGCCCATTTTATCTACTTACTAAATTAATGGGCAGATACTTGATCAATATTTACAAAAGTAAAATGGGCCCTAAGTTTAGCATCCTCTCTATTTTTGAAGATGATCATCCGAATTGGTCAGTATTTTCAGAGTTATGCGCGAACAAACAGAAAAAAAGAAAAAAAAAACATACATACAGGTCGAATTGATAACCTCCTTTTTCAAAGTCGTTTAAAAATAGAGGAGTTTTTTTTTGAAAATCAATAAAAGGGTTAAGAGACAAGTAAATAATAACATGTCTTGATGACTACCCGGCTCTTTAACCAGCTTGAGGTAATCTAGGCTATACTATTACTAAAAATCAGCTAACTCTGATATATATCCTGCATAAAATGGCCTTAAAATACTTTATAACTGATAAGTTTTAATATAGAATAAGCTTTTCCCTGCTATCACACTTAAAAATAAGTAAATTTATATAACCAAATTTTACCCTTATTGTCTATATATATAAAAATGAATGTATGTGTGTGTATGTATGTCCCGAATGCATTCCTATACCATTCATCCAATTGTGATGAAACTTTGGTGAGTTGTTGTGTGCATGCCTGAGAAGGTTTATGAATTTTGAAAAATATTATTTTAAT
>JAKSZP010011621.1:0-10513 GCA_022478985.1 Massospora cicadina | reverse complement strand
GATGTGACCAGCATGCCACAGAGTCCTTAATTGGTAATGACTATAGATCATAACTTGAAACTCTTGGAGATTCACTAAAAATCTTCCTGATCTCCCATATAATCGTGTTACAATGCAGATAAACTTTACTCACTTTTTTGCCATTAACAATTTGGCCTACCTTTAAATATTTAGGAATTAAAATATATTTAGGATACCACTCAATGAATTGTCCCTGAACAAAGACTTTTTGGCCAAAAAGAATAAAACTTATAATCTAACACCCTGAAACTTAAGGTTTCCTGGCCTCAAAAATAAAGGATGATGGTATAACACCCCCTTTATTATACAAAACTGGTAATACATTTTCAGGTTTACCCTGAGTTCACAGTGAAAATATAGATTTAATGATTGATAGCAATTTGGCTTTGGATAGAATCTCCGATCATGATGCCGCTCATCTCAGTGACTGGTCAATCATTATGTACTTAGGAGAAATGACAGCAACCTACATCCTTCTATTTCCCTCATCGTTGGAGGTGACTCACCCTGCTCCTTATGCAGAGAAATATTAATTGCAACTATCAGACTTTGCTAAAGCCCTTCAGCTCCTCTTGTCAGGGTCCTTTGTCCCTCAGAGGTTGAGATAATAGAAGACAAACTCTCACAGTACAGCCTCTAAGATGATTTTGGCCCTTAGTTCCGCAATTGATATTAACAGGCTAGAGATGGAAGCTTGAAATGATTTTGCGTTAATTTGTACATCCAACCTTGTACCATATACCACAAGCATCTGTGTTCCATCATCAGTTACTACTCTGCCATTTGCAGCTATCAGAAATGCTACATTTGCAACTTTTCCAATATATCAATCTGCATCTCACTTTGACATTGAACACCAAAATGCTATTATAAAATTGGCAGTTTATCAACGAGATGCAAGTAGTGTTAATTCGTCCAGGTGAAGGGATTATGGGATTTGTTCAAAATGGAACTCATTAGTCATTTTAGTCAATTAAAGGTCATTTTTCATTATCAGGTTGGAGATCATACCCTCAAGTTACAAAATGAAGTTTTTAACTTTATGATCTCTTCAGATGAACGCCTCAGGTTGTTATAGTCAACTATGAAGTATGCGATTCCAGTTTAATCTCTATTCTTCAGGGCCACAAGGAGTTCCTGACAAGCGTGGAGCCCTTGGTTGTGATGGACAGGATGAAGGATGGGGATCCCCTGGGCCACCAGGACCTAATGCTGACCATGAATCCCCACTGAACGCCTCTAGGAATTAATTAATCAAGTTTTAATCTTGATGTCCATTTAGGACGCAACGTCCAGGGAGCACTAATCACTCAGGATGGAGTTCCTCTCCTTCTAAATTTCCCTAAACGCTCATCATGTAAGCCTTAGGAACTTCCCAACCCTACCTGCTGTGGTACACGGCTTGGAGTAAAGTGTGCTCACCACCAAGAAACACTAAAACAAACTTTAAGGTGCCAAAACTAATTTAAAAGAAACGAATTTTGACAGTAAATCAGATCATCACCATAAAAATATCTCTTTGTGATGCCCATGACTAAGTAGATTTAGTAATCTAAGATATAAACGACTTTCAAAGTCAATTGGATGCACTTTATCCTCAAGGATACTCATGAGATACTGCTTCTTCTTTAGGTGAAGTAGTGTTTAATATTGGCTCATGTCATTTTGTCCCAAAACCCACAAGTGGAATGTTTAAACCCTCGTTCAAGAGAAAGTACATCCCTAGAGAAGGGAGCAACTTCTCTTTCCCATATTATTATGAAAGTGTTATGGAAGAAGCTACAATCACCCAATGGCTCAAACATCTGACACACTGTCTTAGTTGCATGGATCAAGACACTATGGTCCCTCATCTAAAGCATTGTTGTACTTGAAATGAAGCCAAAATTGCATTGCTTTAGAAATTTGGGAGCGACCTAACCTTATCTAACCAAAAAAACCTTTATGAATAAGCCTTAATTGGGAGAGACCATCAAAAAGTTTGCCCATTGCATCTACCTCAAGTCTTAAAAGTTGCTTGCAGGGAATCATATTATGTTAGATGATATCATTGCCTAGTTTTTGCTTTATAAAATATGCCTAATATTCTACTTTATCTCAAAGCGGTAAAGTCTAACTTGACGTCTCCACTCATATCAAAGAAGCCATTCTGGAAATACCTTTTCAAATACATAATATCCACTGGGACACCTCGTTCTAACAATGATAAGCCATGTCTTCAAGTGTTAGCAGCTACAAGCCCCCAATTCGCCTAAACTGAATTATTCTGCACATTCTTTAATAAAACCAACCACACTATAAACTTTTGTCGCATCCATCAAGATAAGATGTCAAAAGGACATTCAGCATAAGGCAGGAGGCTCCCTATGCTAATGAAAATCAAGTGCTCTAAGACCCTTGTTATAGCTCTAGTTCTATTACCAGCACCTAGGGATGTTTTGTTTTAGCTGCGCCTGCAGAGGTCAATGTACCTTCCTATCCAAGGAAATAAACCCTTCAGCTTTCTTATCTTTACATTGACCAATTACCTAAAAAAATTTTTGGAAGTTAGCTCTTTTTATAAAAAGTCAAGTGGTGACAGATAAAACCTACAAATTCATTGAACAGCCACAAGCTTGGCCGCTGCAAAATCCTCTGTTTGCTTTGCTAAAAATCCCTAATGAAAGTTTATTAGCCAAAAAACTTTTCTCTCTCGTTGCATACACTTTTTCAGCATATTTGATTCAAGTCTAGGTAAGTTTGATAATCTTATCGAGGAGATTAGTGTGCACCCAATGTCAGGTAGCAGTTGGGCGAGCAAGATTAAGGGCACAGGATCGGGCCCCTCACCAAACAAGTTTCATAAACGCCCTGGTGACACTGGCGGCCTAGATAAAATTAATATAAAAAAACTGGCAGTTACCATTTCCCTTAAAATTTTGGCCTGGCAAGCGCGCTGCAATCAGCCCAACAATACTTTGCACTCCTAACCACTATTGTTGGTGGAACACAGGGTGCATGTCTTCCTGGATATCCAACAAATGGTGCTTTGGGAGAAGTTTTATAGATATGTACACAAACATTTCCCAAACTCAGTGTACGTCGCACTGCACTCCATGCCTCACGGTTGGCTGGAGTTTGGGTTCAAAAACAAAAATGTTGTGGACAAAGCCAAAAAGTGCGGGTGGTGGTGGACCTCCCAGACGGTCAACGGGTAGTTGACACAAAGCACACTCGTTGGACTAAAATTAATCAACTTTTTTGTAACTTTTGACTTCCTACCTACAACAATTAATGCAGCATGCTGGAGCACCATCTGAAGGCTGGGCTCACCAAATATGGGTTAAATCCTTTGAGATGCAGCGCTTTACGCTCATGCAGACCTGTGCATGGGCAAAGCAATTGCTTTTCTTACCCTGTCTGTGGGAGTAGCAGATTTGACCCAAATCCCCCATACCGTTTTTGCAGAAGCTGATGGGCAAGAATCCCACCCATTTCAGGTCACCGTGGATAGCGCGCCTCCTATCTGCACCTTCTGTCATGCTTTTGGTCACAAGTCCTATACCTGCCTGCCAAGGATGGCATTACTCAAACCAAAATCATCCCAGTTGCAATGTGCGGTGCGATGCCAACTATGAACTGGCAATAGACACTGATGCCGCCTTCCTGTGGGGCGCGCCTGGGTGCTACATTAAAGTGAAACTTGTGTCCCTGAAGGAGTGTAAGAAGGCCAAGCAGGACCGCAGAACAGCAGCAAGGAGGTAGCCATGGCCACATCCGTGATCCTGCCAGCCCAGTTCCAGGAGGACATTGAGTCATTTGCTGCAGTTGCGGCTTGTAATCCTTCCACCAAACAGATTGGGCCACCTAAGCTGACAACCTGATGGGTGAGTTGGATTTACCCGCCCAATGCTACTAAGCTTCAATCAAAACTGAGTCACCCACCAATTTACCTTCTAAAAGTTTGTCAACGTGCGAGGGTGCACTGCAGGTGCACACCACACTGAAAAAAATTCCAAGGGGGAAATAAACAGAAGGTAAAAGCCAACGTCAACCCTACCACAAAAGCTACCCATAATGAACCTTTCTCCGTAGCACAGAATACCTGCACTGCCACACAGCGATGTTCTGAAAAAAGAAGGCTGAAGGGCATGGGTGCCCTTCCCCTCGCACTTAAGTTGTGATGGGAGGAGCCTTTACTATAGGGATGTTGAACATCGCTGGACTCAAGGCCTCACCGTCCTGGGCTAGGAATCTGAGTTTTTTTTTAAATTAATTTACCCGTGGACATCCTGGCTGCTCAGGAAACCCACTGTCTGCGCAGTTCAGAGGACACATGGGCTATCATGCTTATCCCTCTCCTTTCCTTTTGGTCACTGCACTTTGGGGTGCTTATCCAAGCGACCCATAATTTTAATTTATTCTGTCAACATTGTACCTAGACGGCTGTGTCCTTGTTGATCCTTTTTATGGGATGATGAAGTGCACGCTGTTGTTAACATTTACACCCCAATCTGTGCATGAGATTATCAGGAATCTTCTCAGCCATTAATTCCCTCCCGCTTCCCCCTGATCCATTTGTTGTAGGCGACATGAACTTCTGGACCAACCCAGCCACTGACCGCTGGCTCTCATCGCCTACACCCCTGCAGAGGTATGTAGAACTTTGCGTTCTAAAAGCCACTTTGTGATTGTTTGATACTTTGCCGCTTCATGCATCACTGCTCCCAAACACGTCTCGTCCTCATGTGCACAAAGGCAAGCTGAGGTCTATGTCCTGCATTGACCTTATTCTCACATTATTGAAATTTCAGTCTCAAATTGCTCACTTTACAATGACAAAACTCGATTTATCTGAACACAGGATGGTATCAGTTTCCTTCTTTTTGTTTCAACCAGCAGCACAGGC
Organism: Massospora cicadina; assembly: GCA_022478985.1. NCBI lineage: Eukaryota > Fungi > Entomophthoromycota > Entomophthoromycetes > Entomophthorales > Entomophthoraceae > Massospora > Massospora cicadina. Next base: position 5,604 of record JAKSZP010011621.1, on the reverse strand, counting down.
GCCAAAGTGGTGCAAACTCCACCCAGCCAAGATTACGTCACCCAGGTTTTCCTTGTGGGTGGACACCAAAACCTCATCTCTGGAGTTTACCATACCGTTATGTTCAGACCCACTTTCTACCTGGTCAACCTTCAAAGCGAACACCATCCACAAGACATGCCACATTTCATCACGTCGCTCTAAGGCCGCCTTGGCAATCATTTTGCACACGCTGGAAGTAGTGAACCACCTGGAATCTAATGTCCCAGCAGCAGGCTACAGCCCGCCTTGGGGTCTTAAGTGGGCAGGGGTGTCCACTCGTCTCAACGCACTGGTAAGACAACACAAGCATTGGGTTTGTGTTCAGTATAAGGCAAAACATATAACAGCAGGTGACATGTGCTCTGCTTACTTTTTTCAAAAATTCTTCACACTGCACTAGAGCTTGGCCTGCACACAGGACCAGCAGCCAGACCACTCCGTTGCTGATACTCTTGCTGAAGTGGCAATTGAAGTAAAAAATTATTACTCCAAAAAGTACAGCTCCAATCCAGTTCAGCTGGCCAAAGTTGACAATCTTCTCAAAAGTGCACATGTCTGCACCACTTCATATTATCCGGAGTTGATTTTAATTTCCCAGGACAAACTCTGGTCCTCCATTTGAAGTGTACTGTACAGGAAATGCCCAGGTCCAGACGGGATTCCTTATGAGTTCTATAAGGAAATATTTTAAATATTTTTTCTCCTTGCTGCTCGCCTTAATGAACCAGTGCCTGATGGAGACGCACCTCCTCCCTGAAGGACAAGAGGCCTACACAATAAAGATGTACAAGAATGGGGAAATTTGGACTTGGCCAAGTGGCGCCCCATATCACTTACTAACATAAACACAAAGTTTCTACTAAAATCATGGCAAACCGCCTAGGAGTTGTTGCCTCTGCTCTCATTTCCCCTGAGCAAATTGATTTCATTCCCAAATGGTCTATTTGGGAAAACATACACATTGTAGCCAACGTCTGCCAATCCACAGCTACTGGGACAATTGTTTTTTATTTATCAGAAGACCTATGATAGAGTCAACTTTATTACCTCAGAGCCTTCCTCCACAAGTTCTACCTCCCCTATCGTTTCAATAATTGGGTGATGTTGCTCACAGAATCTGCCACAATGGCTCTCAGTGGCCCTAGCTTCCTCATGGGTGTAGTTTGCCCTCAAAGGGGCCTACGCCAAGGGGACCCTCTAAGCCCACTCTTGTATAAATTCAACCTTGACCCAAATCTTCACAATGTAAATGCCAGCCTTACTGGTGTCCATGTGCATAGCCAGGCACCAGTCAAGATGTTGGCATTTGCTGATAATTGTGTTGTTGGGGTGTCTAACAATCATGATGCACCCGCGCTTGAAGCTACTATCCAGATTTACTCCAGGGTAAGTAATGCTGCACTTAACGCCTCCAAAATCAAAATCATTCTCCTCAGTCTGTACCAAGCCCTCTTGTCCCCAATGCCCCGTTTTCTAGCTGCTTCAGCAGCTTGCTCACGGGCTCAATTTCCCTGCCCACCCCACACTGCTCCACTTGTGCTCACCTTCGTGCCAAGCCCCACCGCTGGTCCAGTCCGCCATTTGGGGGTGTAGCAGGATGCGGGTGGGTACGCCTCAATGGTGATGGAGCATCATATCCTGGACAACTTTGCAAAACGCATAACTTTCCTCAGGGCCCGCCAAACCTCCATTAGAGGAAATACAGTGCTAGAAAACTATATGCTCCTTTCTAAAATTTGGTTTGGGGCCCACGCCATCGCTTTCCCCTATTTTTCAAGACATTATACACCCTTCTGCAAGGGTGGCTTTGGTTAGGCCGCCCACCGCCAGTGCTTCTGGATGTCATGTTTGGCCATCGCCATGGTGGTGGCATGTGCCTGCTCAATTTTGAGGCCCATTCTACCAAAATCCTTGGCACCAGGATCACTGGAGTCACTAACCCAACGATATCAGCCCAGCACTGGTCACACGCAGCCCGCAAAAACTTCATCCACACCCTGGGCCTCAGAAATCCTACCCACCCCCATTCTCTGTTAAAGTACCTTACCTCACACCCTTCTGCTGTGGGCCCACATGGGATGTCGCTCCACTTCAAAAGAATCCTCCTCTCCATGCAGAGCGATGAATGGAGAATTTATATCAGTGGGCACACCGCCCAGAGGGGGCGCCCTACTCCTCGGTTCACACAGGAAGTACAAGGACTACCCATTCTGAACGGTTTGATACCCATGAGGTCCCCTACCACAGCCAGGGTGGACTACCTGGACATTATGGACATCCCCTACTCCCTTGATACCCAGAAATCCATATGAAAGTACGCCCACCACCCTCTTCTGCAGCTGCATATTTGATCCCATGTGTGGCAGCTTGAGATGGGTACACCATACTGCCAAACGCTTTAACGCTTTGCACTCATATTGTTTCATGTGTGACCAGTATGAACTTTAGTTCACCGCCTAGAAGAGTGCCCTTCATCAAAAGCGATCTGGAGTGAAGTTCAGCGTATCTTTTGCCAGGATTAGGCACAGCCCTTCAGCAAATCTAAGGACATCTTCGCCTTGTCCTTGATTTCCCCTATACCATCTTCTCTTCAAGCCTTAGTGGTTGCAATCGCTATGTGGATTATCCACATGGTTATCTTGGATGCTATCTCAAGATCTACTCCCACCCTCACAAAATGCTGTACGCCAGTTCCAGTCGCACCTTGTGGACCTCTTTCAAGCTTGAATGTTTGGGTACCTACAATCTCATTGCCATCAGTTGGTCTCATCCTGTTTCAGTTTGGTTTATCACTTCAGACCCCTTACTTCATAAGTGTTCAATAGTGGCGCATGCCCCTACACAAGTAACCCCCCATCCAGTTCTTGCCATTCTACTGGCAACAGTAGATAGCATTTGCTTTTCTGGGGTGCCATCCTCTTGCTGATGTATCTTTCATTAGTTTACATACTGGAAGTGTCCATCCCCTTGTAAGCCTTCCCTAAATAAATTTATCAATTAAAATAAAGGTTACTAGACTAACTCTTAGTTAGATCTTAATTTGTTTGAGTTGAGGTGGTTGTTCACAAGATTAATCCTGTAAATAATTAATAACAGTCTTCAGTTAAAGTTATATACAAACTTTTCCAGAAAATAAAAATGGCTAAGATTTAATTAACAAAGCTGAACATGGGACAGCAGGTGTCAAAATCCGAGGATTGCTCGCTTGGAAATTAATATCCTGCATGTCTATTTTGGGCTTAAGTTCTGATGGTTGATCCTCAATAGTGCCTGTAGTTTACGAGATTTAAACCATCTATTAACTCACTAGGCCTATTAAATTTTCCTCGACTCTTCTGGCCAATTTCAGGCATAATTTTTCCTTCATAATCGGGAACTTCTTCCAATTCAGGATTTAATACAAACTGGGGATTTGGTCCTTCCAGTTTTTCAATAATTCTCCAAGGTTGGGATTCAGGATAAAAAATCAGGAAAAGGATAAAATAAATACAACTTTTATTTCATTTATTTATTAGATAATGGTCATTAGTTCTAGGCGCCAGTATTTATACCTCTAGGGCATCTCCTGGCCACATTCCAGTATAAAATTTTAACAGCTATTTGCTATTTAGTTCGGCCTATGTCTGAAACCTTTTCTTAGGTTCATTGGTTGCAAAATACTCTCAAAATTGGGAGGATTTCAGGTACAAAAATTGTGATAAAAGCATGCAAAATTGTCCTAAGATTTTTAGAATTTCAGTTTCATCATACAGCTGATAAAACACCTTCTGTGAAATTTTGGCTTAAATTGAAATAAATGATGCACCCCTAATTGGGACGCCAGAAGGCTTCTTCCTCAATAGCACTAAGTAACACCTTTTAGGTGGTCCACACAAGTGCTATCATACTGATTATGCATATTGACATACAAATTTCGCCCTCAGGCAGGAAATTGATTACATTTTTGTTCGTCTGAAGCCACAGGATTTTCAGATGATAATTTTGGTTGTCCCCAAATTATTTTGTATATAATTGAATTGATTGAGTTTTAATAATTGTGACCAATTGCTGGGATTTAATGCATTGGAATTGACCATAATATGCAAATATACTGGGCTGAGCGCCTGATAAAATACTCGATCAAATTGACATTGAGATAATTGACCCAAATTGTATAATTGCAATAGGCGTTAGCTCAAATGTTAAAAGAATAATCGGCCCAATTTCTGGTTGTTGAAGTTTTATTTTTGAGTCAACACCAGAATCAGATATTTTCCCCCTCTTGACTCAAACATAAGCCCTAAGATTCCTGATTAGCCTATGTTGGTCTTTTCATAATGGCCCAAACACCCAACAATAATGGATTTGGTTTCTATTTGATAACTTCGGCCAGAATAGCCAAAAAGTAGAAGAATGACGGCCTGAATTCCCGTCATGTCTGAAGTTGGATCCCCCCAACCTCAAGTGTGAACTAAAAGATTAATTAGAATAAAACTATTATATAAATTTTTTTGGTTTTTGTTTTTTTTTGTCTTGGTTTTGTTTTTGTATTTTTGTATTTTTATGTTTTTTCACTTTTTTCTTTATTAATTGTACCACTTATTAAACCTTCTTAGAATTTTGCATGGACTCAGTTGTATATATGGCTGGTCCTAATATCCTTGATGATGTACATGAACTTAGACGTTTTCTCAATCACTGCAAACGGCCCAACCCAGATGCAATCTAACTTTTTCATTTGGCCCAATCCTTGGGTGTTTCAAAATAGAACTTCGTCATTAACTTCAAATTTGGCCAGTGGGTAGCGATTCTCTTTGTCCTTTTGATGTCAGGCCTTTTTCTTGTTAAAACTGTTGTTGAAGGCTTGAGCTTGTAGTTTGAAAGACATCTGCAAGCTTCTCAACGTACTTAGGGTAAGTGTTTTCACTGGGATCTTCTAGGGCTGAATATAGCAGTGCTGGTAGGGCCAGGTCTCTACCATATGATACTTGAAATGGAGACATCCTGGTTGATGAATGGTAGGAGATATTTCAGGCAAAGACTGCCGAACTTAGATATGTACTCAATTTAGATGGTTTGGCTGAGGTTAATTTCTGGATAATGTTCACCAACGTCCCGTTTGCACACTCAACAGTCCCATTAGTTTTGGGGTGATAGGGAGAAGAAAGCACACCACGTACTCCCATTAGTTGGTTGAATTTGGAAAGGACATTGGCGGTAAAGTTGGTTACATTATTACTCAAAATAACCTGAGGGCACCAATGTTTGTGGATGATGTTTTCAAGTACAAACTTGGCGATAGTTTCCACTCCAGCTTCCCAAATATCCTTGGCCTCGACCCATTTGATCAAGTGGTCAATGGCTACATTTATGTACTTGGCCTTTGTATTGCTTGTTGGAAGTGGGCCAACAATGTCAATAGATACAGTATGCCAGGCAAAGTTGGGCTGAACAAGCTGATAAGAAGTGCTTTTTTGGAATGGTTTTCACCTTGGCACTCTGCACAGCATTCTAGCGTTTCTTGGATGTCACAATGCATTGACTCACAGTAGTAGAATTGCTTTAGATGCTCTTTCATCTTCTTGAATCTGCCATGCCCTATGG
>JAKSZP010011620.1:0-10562 GCA_022478985.1 Massospora cicadina | reverse complement strand
GGTGTCATCCTCATTGTCCCAGGCCTCAGGGGTCATAAGTAAATCATGTAATCTCTCCTCTTCACTGTTGTCCAGACAAAGGATAGGCAGCCGAGTCAAACCATCCACATTCATATGACGCGTCCCAGCTTGGTGCTCAATATTCATATCATAATGTTGAAGTTTGTGGCCCAATGGGCCAACCGTCTGGTTGGATTCTTCATGTTTTGTAGCCATTTTTGGAGGCATGATTAGTAAAACAGTTAATGTAGTGCCTTATAGGAAAGGGAGGTAATGTTTAACAGCTAATAATATGTCCAGACACTTGTTAGGATTTTGCTCATATTCCCAGTCTGCTAGATTACCTGGTATCACTAGGGGAAGATTCACTAAGGTGAAGTGAATCAGAAATCGGTTGACCCGAGTTTTGGAGTAACTACATTCAGGGGATTTGAGGATATTCGCCTGGTCATATCCATCAGGGATTGATAAAGACAGATAATTAAGATCTCATCAGGCGAAGTTGCCAACAAAAAGGGGCAACTGATAGTGATTAACTATCAAATGTACCAATTGGGATTAGTTGGTTTCATCACTGACTGATTGGGAATGAATAGCAAGTTGCGAGGTTAGTGATGCTACCTGCAACTAGATAATTGATTTGTTGTTGAATGACCTGCCATAATGGGTAATAAGTCCCATTACCTAAGCAGGTCACTAGCCAAATATGGTTTGTTTGCTTGGATCGAGAGGAAAATGTTAGGGATACATTTTCAGACTCTTTTCATTTGAGTTCTCGAGGATGTCCAATGACAGAATCCTAGCCAGTATGGGGAAGACCATCACTGCTGAGATAAGGATGGGTGATTCAATGGCAACAGATGCCGTTTCATTTGAAGAGGTGTCAACTGAGGGTTGGACAGCCAAACTTCCCACTATATATATTCCCTAGGATTTACTATAATAAAAAACATTATTTATTAGAACAGTAATATTATCCATTTGGTGTATAGTTAGACTATCAGCTTCTATTTTGTTGTTCTATCTCAAGGATATTATTGTAGAGAGCAATAATTGGAAGACTCTCAGAGAGAAAAGTAAAGATCTGAGCGGGGATCTAGAGAAGAAGGAGCTACAATCAGTGATAGCTGCCAACTGTGTGTTGGTCTAAAAGAGACTGTCACCGGGGTATCTCAGCAAAGATCAGGTGGACAAGAGCATAGGGAAAAATCCCTATGAGTATGACTTCATGAGTATTAAATCGGGAATACTGGCTGAGCGTTGGGCCAAAATATAATTCATACTCAACTACGGATAATAGTCTCCATACTATTATCAATTAATAATACATTCTACTATACAATGTGACAAATTGCATGAGGAAACCAAACCTGTGCAGTAAAAAGGTTACTGGGAGCTTGCCACTAATAACAACCAGAGTAAGTTTTTACAAGTTGGTACTCGCTACAGGGGTAGTTAAGTTTAAGAATATAGAAAATGATGTTCTATGAAGATTTTTCCAATTTTTTAAATAAGTTACTGAAGAAAGTAACAAAGATAAAACGTGAAGTGGATCACGTTCAGTGGCGTTCACCCAGCTCAGAAGTGAAGCTCTTAGTGAAGCAAACACAAGATACTCAGTATCAAGGAAAAGGACTTGCAGCCTAGATATGGAACTATCTAGTGCTGCAAGGAAACCAGTTCTACCGGACATCTACTTGAGATGAAGAGTATCAGCAGGGCCAATTCAGGTTGAAGATTGGGTCCACTGGAAATAGTCTTGAGAAACAGCAGGATCAACTCAGGTTGAAATTGGATCTTCTTTAAATAGTCCTGAGGAGTGAGTGTTTAGATGATGCATTGGACGATTTAGGAAGCAATCAATCCAGAGAAATGTATTGCTATACCAATGAAGATATGAAGGCAAAACATGAAATGATTAATCCAAGATAGTGGAGAAAATCATTTATATCAATAACACTCAATCACTGATCAGAAGATACTGGAGACAAGCTCATTAATTCAAAAGAAATTGAATTAAGCTAATGAGGCCAGACCAACCTGTGTAATTAAGGATAGCCATGAAGGCTGAAAATCGTTTTCAGGAGAAAAATGATCTGGACAATTGGATGAAACTGTTGGCTAATGAGATATGAGGATCCAAAAGCATTAGTTGCCAAATATGAGATGAAATTAGGGCCTGTTGGATGAATAACCAGTTGGGATTAAAGGCCTAATATTCAAGAGTATTTCAAAAAGTTGGCAAGTATAGCCTATACGTGAAGAAACAGTGCTGCTGGTTGTATAGTGAAGAAGGTCAATACTAATCAGAAGTATTGAGCCTAAGAGAAAATGGTTTCAATGTTCCCAGCGGACCTCTGAACCATTAAATAATTATGTCCTGAGATTTTGGTCAAGTCCTAGAAGAGGGCCACTGAACCAAATGGTTGGTTAAATCTTTTTAGGATAACATTTTGGACCATGATAACTGGTAGGTTTAAGTACTCAGGACCCAGTTTGGATGAAGGGGAAAAGAAGGACCTCTGAGCCTTTTTGTAGGTTGCAAGTCCCATTGCAAAAGAAAAATACAAAAAATATAAAATATTAAAATATCAATTTTATGGTCTATGAGTTTTGGACCTAAGAAATGATGAGTAATCCTGATGGCCAAATGGAGCAAATTCCACTCGTGACAAAATGTGATTATTGGCCAAAGTAACTGAGGGCATCAACTTATTGGTTGATAAAGAGCAACTCGCTGATCTGTCAGAAGGCCAGCAAGAGGAGGTGCTTGAATTGTTGAAAAGTATCAGGAAGTGTTCACTCAGGATGACCATGATTTGGGATGCGCATGAGATGTGATCCACAAGGTCAACACCAGGGAAAATTTGCTGATCAGGATGAGACTGAACTGATGATCAAAAGCTGCTGAAGCGGTAGTGGAGGATGAAATCAGCAAACTAGTCAAGCATGAGCTTCTAGTTATGTCATCAAGTCCCTGGGCAAGTCTGATTCTAATTGTGAAAAAGAAGGATGGATTCAACCGGGTGGTGATTGACTACCAAAGGCTGAACAAAATTACAAAGAAGGATTTGGATCCACTACTGAGGATTGACAATGCCCTAGATTGTTTAGGAGAAGTGAAGTATTTCACCGCAATGGATCTGATCTTGGTATATTGGCAGATTGACTTGCCAAAGGAAGACCAGGAAAAATGTGTGATTATTACCACGCAGGGGCTATACCACCCAACGAGGATGCCCCAAGGTTTATGCAATGCGCCTGCAACGTTTCAGAGGGCCATGGATACAATATTAAGCAACTTGAAGTTGTTGTGCATCCTGGTATATCTGGACAATATCAACATGTTCTTTAGGACGTTTACTGATCACCTGTATCATTTGGAAGAAGTATTTAAGCAACTGTCCATGGCTAACCTGAAGATCAAGCCAGGGAAGTTCCACTTCTTTAAGAAAGAGTTGGAATACCTGGGATTCGTAATCAACTCCAGTGGATTACAGCTGCAAATCCAGAAGATAGCCGCCATAGAACGGATGGCTGTACTGAAGAGTGTCCGAGACATCCAAGTGTTCCTTGGGATGGTCATTACTATAAAAGATTTATTCAGTGTTTTGCCCAAATAGCCAAGCCATTATTCCATTTATTAAAGGATCCAAAAAATGATTTGTATGGAATGAAGAGGCCCAGGACTCCTTTGATAAGTATGCCAGTATTTGATAGATTTGCCAATTCTGAAATATCCAAATTTTGCTTGGGAGTTTATTATTCAAACTGATGCTTCGTTGATGGCAATTGGCGCCGTACTGAGCCAATTAGACGAACTTGGAGACAAACATCTGGTGGCATATGTGTACTGACACTCTCAGCCGCTGAGAGGAACTACACTGTGAATGAGTATGAATGCCTTGGGGTCATTTATTCATGCAAGCAGTTTCAGGTGTACGTCCATGGAATGCACTTTAAAGTGGTAACGGACCACTCTTAACTGCATTGGCTACGCAATTTAAGAGAGCTGGAAGGACAACTGGCCCGATGGGCACTTAAGCTCCAGGCTTATGATTATGAGATTGTCCACTGAGCAGGGGCTTCTCACCAGAACATGGATGGCTTATTGCAGTTGCCAATGGTCCAATTGGTATACTTGCAGGTGGATGAGCTATTCCAGAGAATGGTCAAAGGAAAAATTGGGGGACAAGCCCTGAGAAATCCAAGGTGCACTTCAGAAAGTGATGGAAAACACTGAGACTATGGATGGACAAGTATTCAGGACGATCAACAGGAAGCAGTTATTATTTCTGAAACTGTCAGAAAGAGCAGCAATAGTACAAGCAGTCACAAGGTTGTTGGGCATGGAGGCCTGAGGAAAACAACCAACCATATTCGCCAGTACTATTACTGGGAATCAATCAACTACAACGTCACGGATTATTTAGCTTGTTGTGTGTATTGCGGATTATCTAGCTTGTTGTGTGGAATGCCAGCTGCACAAACCACATAAGAATACAACTGGATACCAACTGGTACGCCCTGATTTTCCTGGAACACAGTGTCCATTGATGTGATGGTACCGTTGACAATGAGCATGGGGGGAGTCAAGTACGTTATAGTTGCCATTGACCATCTGATGAGATGGGTTGAGATGAAGGCCCTAACAAGAGTAGACGCTACCAGTACTGCAAGGTTCATCCTGGATCAAGTTGTATACTGGCATAGATGTCTGCAGGTTCTGCTTAGTGACAATGGGACCAACTTCACGTGTCTCATGTGATACTGAGATTAAATGAGATAATGGGGATCTGAGGAGTCATGTCAGTACCTTACCAGCTGGAGACAAACAGACTGGTAGAACGGGTCAATGAAACGCTGGCCTCGATACTGAGGAAGCTAGTTGCAGGGAGAACTTTTGCATGGGGATCGTACCTGAATTCAGTGACATTCGCCTACAATATTAGTCATAATGCGGCAACGGGAAAGACGCCGTTTTAATTGCTATAAGGAAGAAAGGCCGCGTTGCCACCAATTTTATATTCAGTGGTGGAACCTATGTTGGAGATGAGTACCAAACAATACCTGAACTGACTGACGAGTATCCTGATTGATATGCAATCGCAGGCATTTAATACCACCTTGAAGAAAAAAATACAAATGAAATTGATGGATGACAAGAACTGACTGGCCTTAGGTGAATATCAAATAGGGGAAAAAGTTGCCTATTGCAATATGCATGGTTTCAGACAAAGAAACAAATTAGATGCATTGTGGCCAGGTCCATTCAAAGTGAATGACAAGATGGCGACTGATGCCTACTCCATCAAGAATCTCTTGGATGGAAGAGTTGTGATTGAGTCCATGCTAAGTATCTAAAGCATTAGATTGATGAAAAAAATAATAAAAGAGTTCCTGAAGGACCGATGAACCATTAAGTTGGTCACGTCCTGATGATTAGGTCAAGTCTGAAAAAAGTACCTTTGAACCAATCTAGATGGTTAAGTATGAAAAAAGGAACTCTGAACCATAGAAAACTGGCAGGTTTAAGTACCTAGGACCCAGTTTGGGGGGAAAAATAAAGATATAGACCGCTGAACTAAAACAAGGTCAAGTCCCATAGGAAAGAAAGAATAAAGACAAAATTGATAAAAGATATTGGAAAAAAAGATTATAAACTGCACAGATAAAAAGCTGATATAATTTTATAATTTTTATTTTTGTTACTTGTCCTCAGTACAGGGAATGATTCCGCCTATATCGCCTCTTGGGGGAGGGAGGATGGATTGTGGTAGGAAGGAACAGCCTGTCAAAATTAATATGCAATTGGACATTAGTAAGGGTGAGACCTACACAAAACCACGTTCTTTGAGTAGACGCCAAGCCCTTAGAGAAAGTGACTAGGGGAAGGGAAATTGAGATGTCAGAAGAAGCCAATTGCGAAACCCTGGAGCAGGGAGGAAAGCAACAGTATAAGAAGAGGCAATTAATGAATAACCCCGAGTAATCCCAATATGGTACTAGAGCTGGAAGATTAGTCCTGAGCGCCTGACAACGGGCTTCATCAAGGACACCGGACATATGGGTTGTCAACAAAGAAGGGATGCTTGATGGGGGCTGCCAAATCATTCCCCATATCAACGCCATCAGCGGAAGATACTGATGGGAAGTGCCAGAGAAGAGATAGTTGTGCAAGGAGAAGATTGCATCCTGCAAGTAGCGACTATGGGCTTCTCAGAAGCTAAAGCTGAATGAACAGTGGAACCCAGGCGAGGGTGGGAGCTTCATGCACCAACTTTGAAGAACTTGGCCAGCAAAGCAAAGAGCATAAGTGGTGGTATCCCAATCCAGGATGTTATCCAGATCAGAGGGATTCAGCACTAGAGTCAAAGCCTCGGTGACTTGGGCCTGGAGTTCAGCGTAGGGGAGCTCGAAGTGAATACTGTTACTGATTGAGAGCTCAGAGACAAGAACAGTGGGTTTGTAATATTGACCAAGTCAGAAGAGGAACTTAGGGAGCAAGTCTGACCTGGCAAGAAACGAATGATCCAGAGCAACTGGCATAATCTCCAGAGCATATACAACGATGTTTGGAGCATCAGCAAAAGGAGCTGAATCCAGGAGAGCTTTATAGTCCAACTCTGGAATTGACAGCAGAGGAAGAATTGGCCAATATTTGTTCAAAAGGATATCCTGCCTGGTTTCAGAGGGATTAGTTACATTTCTGATACTTTGATGGAAGGACTAGCTGCTTATGCCAGACTAGGTGTATGAGTCCTGGAAAGACCATAAAAGAGGTTCTGCCGAGCATCCTAACTCATCTGCTGGAAGAGACGAAGGTCTGGATCAGACAAACTATTCAGGAGCTGCTGGTATCACAATTCATAATTCAACATATGAGCTGGATGAGAGGGGGATGTCAAACTTATATAGAAGTTGATATTATGCACTCTACAATCCACAAGGCTCCAATTTCAGAGAAATTAATCTCAAAATTAACGAGATAAGCTCTCCAAGGGAATAATTAGAAATGACTTGAGCCAAGAGGTTATGAGCAAAATAACAAGGGCGAATAGAAATAAGTATTCTTAATTAAGCCACAAAACAAACATCAATGGCAAGAGTCTCCTGTCTAGGATGAGGAGAAAATCAGGAAATCAAGGACGCCAGACCAAGAATCCTGAATATGACAGTGGGTCATATACCCTGCTGGGGGAAACCAGATACCAAGACTAATTTTGTCACAAGTAAATTGATCAGCCTGGCACGACAGTAGATCGTGGGGACCGCGCTCTGAGAAGGCAGTAGCAAGTAGGAAGAGGAATAATGCCATATGCTGAAGGTCATCCTGAGCAGCGTTGAGTATTGATGAGTGTACTCCACTTAAACCAATGAAGTATATGACCAAGTGTATGAAGCAGTGTTCTCATGCCCCAGTCCTTTTCTTGCTGAAAATCTAGGCAAGAGAGGGGATATGTTGGGTTTTTTGCCCATATTCCCAGTCTGCTAGTTTATTTGTATTGCTAGGGGTAAATTCCCTTAGGTGAAGTGAATCAGAAATTGGTTGGCTTAAGTTTTAGAGTAACTACATTCAGGAGATTTTGGGATATTCGCCTGGTTGTATCCATCAGGGATTGATAAAGACAAATACTTAAGATCTCATTGGGTGAAGTTGCCAATAAAATAGGGACATCTGATAGTGATTAACTATCAGGTGTACCAATTGGGATTGGTTGGGTCCATCACTGAATGATTGGGAATGAATAGCAAGTTGTGAGGCGAGTGATGCCACCTGCAACTAGAGAATTTATTGGTTGGTGAATGACCTGCCATAATGGGTAATAAGTCCCATTACCTAAGCAGGTCATTAGCCAAATATGGTTGATTTGCTTGGATCAAGAGGAAAACATTAGGGACATGTTTTCAGACTCTTTCTGTTTGAGGTCACAAGGATGTCCAATGACATAATCCTAGCCAGTATGGGGAAGACCATCACTGCTGAGATGAGGATGGGTGATTAAATGGCAACAGCTGCCATTTCATTAAAGAGGTGTCAACTGAGGGCTGGACAGCCAAATTTCCCACTATATGTATTCCCTAGGATTTACTATAATAAAAAACATTATTTATGAGAACAGTAATATTAATCATTTGGTGTATAGTTAGACTATCATCTTCTATTGTGTTGTTCTGTCTCAAGGATATTATTGCAGAGGGCAATAATTGGAAGACTCTCAGAGAGAAGAGTAAAGATCTGAGCGGGGATCTAGAGAAGAAGGAGCCACAATCAGGGATAGCTGCTGACTTTGTGTTGGGCCAAAAGAGACTGTCACTGGGGTATCTCAGTGAAGATCGGGTGGACAAGAGCATAGGGAATGAATCCCTATGAGTACAACTCGACAAGTATTAAATGGGAATACTGGCTGAGCGTTGGGCCAAAATATGATTTATACTCAACTACAGATAATAGTCTCCATACTATTATTAATTAATAATACATTCTACTATACAATGTGCCAAATTGCATGAGGAAACCAAACCTGTGCAGTAAAAAGGTTACTGGGTTGATTGTCACTAATAACAACCAGAGTAAATTTTTACAGCACTCCTTCTCTGTAACACTGTAGTTATGTTCATTTTTTGATAATATCTTGCCAAAGTAAGAGAACGAATGATCTACGCCATTACTTTCCAATTGGGCCATGATGGCTCCAATGGCATATTCTGAGGCATTGGTGAACAATATGATGGGTTTCCCATAGTTAGAATGGCTTAGGATAAGGCGTTGCTGAAGCAATCTCTTTAAGGCTTCAAATGTGGCCGCTTGTTTTGTATCCCAATAAAAAAGGGGTGTTTTTAGCCAATAGTCAGATGAGAGGCTCACTGAGCTGAGTGAACTTGGGGATGAGCTGATGGTAATACCCCACCATACCCAGAAATACCTGGATGTCCCGAAAATTCTTAGGGGCAGGCATTTTAGAGATAGCTTTGACCTTATCTAGTAAAGGATGGATCCCTTCTTGAGAGATGACATGTCCAAGCAAGTCTAGCTTCTTTTGGAATAAGGTGCATTTTGATGTTTCTAATTCATGTTAGAAGCCCGCAGGCGTTGAAAAACTTCTTTTAAATGCTTGAGATGATCAGTAAACATTGAAGAAAAAACAGTGATGTCATCAAGGTAGGCAATCACAATCTTAGCTTGAGGTCCCGCAAAATGTAATCTATTGCACATTGGAAGGAAGCCAGCACACTGCACAGCCCTTGGGGTAGGTGGGTAGGCTGATATAAGCCTTCACTACAAATGAGACACATTTCTCATGATCTTGGGGAGAAAGATCAATTTGCTAATATCCGCTGGCCAAATCCATGTCTGAGAAGAATTTTGAGCTGGAGAGTTGTGCAAGGACATTATCTATGCTGGGGATAGGATATCTATCCTTTTTTGAGGTTTTTTGATTTGCAGTAGTCCATAACTACCCAATGACCTCCATTTTTTTCTTTTTGATCATCAAGAGAGGGGACACCCAAGGACTTTGGGATGATACTAATAACCCAGAGTCTAGTAAATGCTTGAGTTCAATCTTCATTTGCTGCTCTTCAACCTTGTACTTACAGTAAGGTTTAGATCAAATAGGTTGGGCATCACCAACATCAATGGAGTGGCTCCACCCCTTCATATGACCATAATCGGTGTTGGTCTAGGAGAAAATATCAACATAGGTATTTAATAGAGTATGAACTTTCTCAAGCTCATCTGTGGTTAAGTCATCTGAAATGTGGACGTTAGGCATAGTACTCACCATCTGGTCAGTGTGTAAACCCATATCCAACATTGATTCAATAAAGTGGACACTGTCAATATAATTTAGGGGAATTAGCAGACCTTTCCCTATCTTTTGATGTTTTTGACAATGATGGGTCTTTTGGTAAGTGTCAGGATTTGAGATAAAAATTGTCTCAAATTTCCATCTTCCAAATCTGGCCATACCGAGTAAATCATCAATTCCAGCCAAGATAAAACTTTTTCTGGATCGACCTTACCTAGTACTGAGTCACATGGAGCGGGCTTTCCACCTTCTCAGTCAGGTGAACAACAATATCCATTGAGGACGCCCTCGAGGAGGCCTTTCCAGAAGGTAACTAAAGATCCTGATCAGATGAGGACCTGAAGATCCTAAAGGCATTGAGTTCCCACGCACCCTATAGTATTAAAGCATTATGAATTAAAAAAGCATTTGGTAAACTAACCTTAGTTTTTCCGTTTCCTTTTCATTGCTCACTTCTGATTTTCCAGCTTTGAGCCACCTCAAACCTCAGCACCAGTCAAGAGAACTGTAGTGCCGACAAGTGGTGCTCACTACAGGGGGCTCCAAGCTGACCCAGTGAAAACGTTGATCACAAGATGGAAACTAATAGCAACCCTGAAGACCAAGCAATTGGTCAATTGAGGAGCATTTTTCGATGGGTTAGTTATTCCCAATTTGCAACACCGCCCTCACAGCCAGAAATGCTCTAATTCTGCACCGCTTTCCAATTTTTCGCTGCCCTCCTTAGATGGGGGCCAATACCAACTTCAG
>JAKSZP010011619.1:0-10636 GCA_022478985.1 Massospora cicadina | reverse complement strand
GCCAATGGACGCGGGACCTCACCACAGCGGCCCTCTCTTGCCTATGGGCCCTCACGTGGGCCCTCTTGCCCAACTGCTTTGTGACAATGTGGAGAGACCCCGTTTATCACATCTTAATTCATTTGGAAGAGGAGAAGTTGGAGGGTTACTTCCCTTAAAGGCCTCCATTTTTAGTTTAATAATTTGGTGTAAAGGGTGTCACATGTGATGAGCACCACTTTGTGGAAATCCAGCTTTTTTGATGCTCCCTGGTGCTTAGATGCCGCTGGATTCCACAATAGGTTTATTAATAAAAAGGTTAAAAAACACTAATAAATAAAAAGTTTGTTCCTATAATTTTATTAGTGTCACCATGTGGGGGAAAATAAACCCTCTTGATATCTGACCAGTCAGTATATAAACTGTATTGAGGGTTGAAGGGAATTAATGATAAGTTGGCACATCTTGTTACCATCCAAATAAGGAAATATGTAAATCTGACCTATCAAATCTTGGAAAACTCATTTCATTTAGGCTGAACAACCAATGGGGTATTATTTTTGGCCAAGACGTACCTGTGTGGTAATGATTTGATGAATTTCAGCCAATCCCCATAAGATAAATTTATTGCACCTTGGAGGACCCCACCAAGCCTATAAAAGGGGTGATCCCCACACAGGTACTTGAATGGACCTGTTTGTGGCTGGGGGAGTAACATCTAATGGACGCCCCAGGGTCCACCGCATGGTTGGAGTAATCTGACTGCTCAGTCTCATATATATTGCCCATGGAGGATTTGAAATCATGATAGCCCAATTTGTGGGGTTCCACTGAGAATCATCCAGGGTCTTTTAGCTGATATCAGTTTTAGTATCATTTAAATTCTTTGTAGTATCATTACAAATTTGCAAATGGCTGACATTTCCCCTTTTCAGCTGATTTTAACCAATTACATTCTTCTTTTGCAGCTGGGAGGGCAAATGTCTGACGATGTAGATAAAAGTTTTAAGTGATAAATTATTTTTAATTTATTTCTACTATTTTATGAATCAAGTTTGACTTCCTACATGACCATCTTATTTAGGATTTTTAAAAATTTCTTAGGACAGCTTTAGTCCCAATTTTTAATTTAACATC
The DNA here is from genome assembly GCA_022478985.1 of Massospora cicadina. Taxonomy (NCBI): domain Eukaryota; kingdom Fungi; phylum Entomophthoromycota; class Entomophthoromycetes; order Entomophthorales; family Entomophthoraceae; genus Massospora; species Massospora cicadina. The sequence goes on along the minus strand of JAKSZP010011619.1, from coordinate 9,520 downwards.
AACTTTTGAAAATTAAGCAAATTTTTGATAGCTATAAGAATGATTAATTGAGTAATTATTTAAGCTACATAACTTATAATTATCACCAATTGAAATAAATCAAAACCACCAACCTCATACAATAAATATTAATCCAAACAAAGTAAACTAATAGATGATGGTCAGCAAGCCTAGTGCATATATATAATTTGACCAATCAATTCAACTAATTCACTGTATCATTAGTCCAGTGCTTTATCACCTCTACCAAAGAGCTCTACTATGTAAGTATGTATGTATGTAAGTATGTATGTATGTATGTATGTATGTATGTATGTATGTATGTATGTATGTATGTATGTATGTATGTATGTATGTATGTATGTATGTATGTATGTATGTATGTATGTATGTATGTATGTATGTATGTATGTATGTATTTATGTATGTATGTATGTATGTATGTATGTATGTATGTTGTCATGAAGATTTAAAATTGCGATAAATCATAGATATACTTTCTATGTTTGACCCTAATAACCATTTAAGTAATATGTTACTGTCTCCCTTTGATATTAAAAAATCATTTTCCTTTAATTATTTTTGAACAATCAGGTTTTAAAACCCAATTTTGATTCATAATACAATTAAGTATTATTTATATTGTTTATATTGGATGAATATAATACTTAAAATATTTTACACCCCTTTCAATGATATTTGAGCTATTTTCAAGTTACATCAACAATGACCAAATGCTGCAATGTCTGACAATTGCAATATTTGCAGACTAACAACACCAATCTAGATGATGAAACTAAAATTCCAGTATCATAATGATAGAATAGTGACCTTATCAGGGATGATACACCAGAATATGTGAGCACTTTCTCATGAACCCAGTAACATCATTGTTTTTCAAAAAAAGATGCGCAAAATAGAAGCTGGAGAAAACTTGATTATGATCCTATCTCAAAATGGGTAAACAATTATTACGTTTGGGGTGACAACTACTGTGTGAGATCTCAAAAACAACTGCAAGAAGTGGCTTGCCTCCTTACTGGACAAGCTTGTAGATGGCACAGTGCCAACCTACCCTTCAAATCTTGGAAAGACTGGCAATCCGATGCAAAGTTAGAAATCCATGTCTCCTCTCTCCATTTTTGTGAAAAAATTCATTAAAATCATCTAAAAGATTTTAGCAGTATTATCATAGGTTAAGTAAATTTAAAAAATTAATGGTCTCATTTAAATCAAATCACATACCAAATTTGCAAGGAAGTTGGTCAAAATCACCTTAGCTGGTACTAGATGCCCCAAGAACCCTTACCTTGATGTAGTGCTAATGACAAAGCCTATCTGTGTTGATAAGGCTATATCTGACTGCCACCCTATGGTCAACTTGTCAATCAATGGTGCCAAAATTCCTAGCGTTACCACGACCAAAAAGCCTACTGACCTCAACTTAGACAATTCTGACACCAAAGACATCCCCAAAATACATGATATTGTGCCACCAACTGAGGTGAATCAACAAATAAATACCTCTTGAAATAAGTAAAGCATCTGATGATAGGTTTTTGTCAAAGGACCCTCAATTATATTCATTAATTCAACTGTAATCAGCCTGGACACCATTAGATCAGGATGGGCACCCTGCATTCAATGTCAAATCATTCAACTGGATGGAAAGTGCTCTTATTGAATAAATCAACACAGTTGGACTATGATCAAACCCATATAATCACAGAAACATGATGCAACCACAGGTTTGACACCCCAACCAACCCATAATTGATTTCATTGAGACTGTTGGAATCCTGGTACTTTGGGTGCTCGCTGGTGCTTCTGGAATATGATCTTAATAAACTTGAAGTTGCAAGAGTTTTAGAACTTTAAACTGCTTTTTAGATTTTGGGGCCAAATTGACCACGATCAAAATGAAACTTTAATAGTATAAAAATATAGGTAATATCACTTCTAACTTAGAAAAACAAACGATACTTTATTAGATTAATGCCTTCTTCAATTTATGATACCTTAAGGATAATTGTGGGATACAAGAGATTTCATGATAAGCAGGGGAGCCCAATTTAGTTAAATAAATATCCAGCCTGTTAGAACTCTCAAAAATCTTATCATCTTAAACTTTTCTTCTGCTCAGCATAACTTTCCAAGCCAAATTACATGAATTTAAAAAAACAAATTGAATTCGCCCATAGTACTTCGCTCCAATGTCCTTGGATTCTCCGCTGGCTGCTCTAGTGTGGGGCAGCGGCGAAACTCCCCCCACCATTTTCTGTCTGGCAGGAAAACGCGCTAAGTCTGATTCACCCAATCATTCCAAACCTATGTGCTGATTTGTTCCATCCAAGGACCTGGACACCCACCTTGCTTGTACCCAAGCAGTACCATGCTGCCCCCTAGTGCTCCCCCAGAGCAACATGTGCTACGGCCTAAGGGTCAAATATGGGAAACCATTCCCATACCACAACCAAGCCATTATCAAAATGGCACAGGTGGTGATGATACCCACCAGATTTATCGATTTCCGCCCCTACAAGGGGTACTTTGACCTCATCTTCACCTGCAAAGCTGACGCTGCCACTGCAGCAACTGTGCCCCTGGTATTCCAGGGCACCCCTCTCCCCACAACTTGGAATCAGCTCCCAGCGGACACCACTTTGGTGGTCCAGTTTGCTGGCCTGCCCACCCACCTCCCCCTGAAGTGCTCCACCAGGAGCTGATAGCCAGTTTGGCAGCCTATGACTCCAACCCCATCTTACAATTTGTGGTCCCAAATAGGGCCACACGACTTGCTAGGCCTTGGGCATATGCCACAATAAGCCCTGAATTTAGTAAAATTTTGGCGGCAATTCCACCATGCACCATTATTTCCTCAGCGCCCAACCATCCATTTTGGGCCCGCGTCAAGGGCGGGCAGATGATCTGTATGTCATGTTTTGAGTTTGACCACTTGAAACGTAAGTGCCCCTATTCAACCACTTCAGACAGATCGGATAACTCATCTGCCAACCTCCAATCTGATGTCCACTCTGTACAATTTCTGGTATGGGGCACAATCCTACCTCCCCCACTCCCAAAGCCTGTTACTGCAGCTACACCTGCAGCCACCAATCAGCACCCACCTTGCCCCAATGCCACAAATAATTCATCCAATAAAACATCAGATTGTATCCCAGTTTGAACCCATGTTTCCACAAATGAATCGAACAAACCTCAACCATACGCTAATTCCCCAATCTACTTCAACCAAAACCCATGGGAATTATTGGATGAAATCAATGAATCAGGTAACGTCATTGAGGAACTGTTGCTGCAAGTCGAGAAGCTCTGTAACGCAGAATGTGATGCAAAATTCCCGCCTTGGAAATATGTCCCTCAACCTAACGCCAAACCATTCTACAGCGACCACCAGCTTTCAGTAGAAGCAGCCACCATACCAGATTGACGTCCACTCTGCAAAGCTGCTGCCAAATCTGTGGCTGCTCTTGCAGGAGGAATTTCACCTCCCGTTATCCCCAAAGATCTTACCACACAAAGTAAGATCAATATGAAAACGTTACACAAAAACGTCACTGAAGCCATCCAGAACGTGGTAACAGTAGCACGGAATCCAAAATCAAAAATAACCTGAACCAACATTTCCACATTTGTTAGACTCCCAGACGCCCGCCTCAAATCTGGAGATGTTTTGGCCAAATACATTGTTGGCATTATGTTGGCTGGCAACTATTCAGAAGTTTTAATCATCAAGGATATTGAACCCCATACCACTGATGCCCCCACACCCTTACTATCTGCCTTAACACGCACCCTACTCTGGGATGAGATGGATGCAGCAAAAGACGAGCCCCCCAATCCCTTTCCCCATCCACCATGGAGGGATAGCAGTATTCACTGCCCACCTGGTTGGATATTTTGTTAGTATGATTCAATTGATCCATCCATTTTGGGCGTTTTGTTTGAATTGTTAATTTTTATTTAAATTTAAATTTATTGCGGGGAAGGCCAACCATGGGACGGTCACTTCTGAATATGACTCAGGAAAGATAAACTTAGTACCAGGGGGGCACCCCAGAGAAGCGATGCTATCTCTTGTTGCCAGCGGGAACGCCACTTATGGGGAGGGGGAGGGAACGTGTGAAGGGGCCGTAGCCACTATTGAGCACGTGTGGAGGAAGGGGTCTGATTTTGATGAACCAGACTGGGAACCAGGAGGAGACCAGCTGTCAGCAACGCGGTGGGAGAAATCCAAACATCCATGCTTGAAAGTGGTCCACCAAATGAGACCGGAATCTGTGGACAGCTTCTGGTACGGTGGGGATGGAGCCAGCGATGGCATCCAAGACAATCGTGTGGATAGTCCACATGGCGATTGCAACCACCAGAGCACGGAGGGAGGGTGGAAGGGGGGAGGCCATTGATGAAGCAAACATATCTCTTGACAGACTGAAGGGATGCGTTTGATCCTGGCCTAGCAGACGTTGGACTTCGCGCCATATCACTTTAGAGGTGGGGCACTTCTCCAGGCGGTGGAACAGCGTTCCATACTGGCCACACACGACACAGGATGAGTGTAAAGCGTTAGAGCGCTCAGCTGTATGATACACCCGCCTCAGGCAGCGCCACACATGGGAGCGGACTTGAGGCTGCAACAGAGGATGGTGTGCGTATTTCCAGATAGACTTTTGGGTCTCAGTGGAATAAGGGATGTCAATCATGTCCAGGTAGTCCACCCTGGATAGGACTTGGAGTCGAATGGAGATCACGCCATCATGGATGGGTAGCCCCTGTACCTCTTGTGTGAACTGAGGAGAGGGGCGGCCTCTTTGGGTTGTATGTCCACTAATACGAATTCTCCACTCTGCGCTTCGCATGGAGAGTAGGATTCGTTTGTAGTGGGTTTTAGTCCCGTGAGGACATGTGGCCAATGTGTGTGATGCGAGGTATTTCATCAGGGAGTGGGGGTTTGATGGATTGTTGAGGCCCAAGGCTTGGGAGAAGTTGGAGCGGGCCGCGCGGGACCAGTGTTGGGATGGGAGTGTAGGAGCGGTGACGGCCGCGATCCAGGTGCCCAGTTTCTTGGCAGCATGGGCTTTGAAGTTAAGTAGGCCCATGCCACCTTGATGATGAGGGCCAAACATGACCTCTAGCCGTACTGGTGGAGGGCGGCCTGACCAAAGACATCCTTGCAGCAAAGCATACAGGGATTTGAAGAAGCTTGGGGAGAAGGGGATGGCGTGGGCTCCAAACCAGACTTTGGATAGGAGCATAGAGTTGGCAAGAACAACCCTGCCAGTGAGGGTAATAGGGTGGGCTCTGAGAGAGGCTATTCACTTCATCACGTTGTCCAGTATATGGCACTCCATTACTGCTGACGCGTATCCGCCTGCCTCCATCCACACGCCCAGATGGCGCACCGGTCCTATGGTAGGACGTGGCACAAAGGGGAGCACCAGTGGAGCGGTGTGTGTTGAGTTAGTAAGGCGTGGACGTGAGCGAGCAGATGGGCCGGGTTGGGAACTACTTGCTGGGGCCCAGCAGTTCTGAAACCGACCAAGGAGGATGATTTCAGTTTTGGAGGCGTTCAGTGCTGCGTTGCTTACCCGGAATATTCCTGGATGAGGGCTTCAAGCGCGCGTGCATCTTTGTTATTAGACACCCCCACAACGCAATCATATGCAAATGCCATCATCTTGACTGGGGTTTGGCCTGGCACATGGACCCCAGTGAGGTGGGCATTCACATTTCGCAGTAGTGGGTCAAGGCTGAAGTTGTATAAGAGTGGGCTGAGGGGGTCCCCTTGTCGCAAGCCCCTTTGAGGGCGGACTACTTCCGTTAGGAAGCCTGGGCCACGCACTGCCATTGTCACAGATTCCGTGAGCAGCATCACCCAGTTTATGAAGCGGGGGGGGTAGACGGAATTGATGGAGGCAGGCCCTTAAGTATTCCCAGTTTACTCTATCATAGGCCTTTTGTTGGTCCAAGAATACAAGTGCCCCAGAGGCTGTGGACTGACACACATTAGCCACAGAGTGCACGTTATCCCAAATCGACCTTCTGGGGATGAAACTGAATTGTTCTGGGGAGATGGTGGCAGATGCTACAGTCCCTAAACGGTTAGCCATGATTTTGGTTAAAATTTTGGTGTCTGTGTTTGTTAGAGAAATGGGGCGCCAGTTGGCTAAGTCAAGCCTATCCCCTTTCTTGAAGAGTGTGACAGTAAAGGCCTCATGTCCTCCTGGTAGGAGGCGCGTTTCCAACAGGATTTGGTTGAGTGAGGCTAGCAGCAATGGGGATATATATTTAAATTATTTTTTGTAGAACTCATATGGAATGCCATCTGGGCCTGGGCATTTTTGGTTTGGCGCACCACGAATGGCTGTCCATAATTTGTTCAGAGTAATTAAATTTATTATTTCTGGGTATTATAAAATGGTGTGGATATGAGCTCAGTCGAGAAATTCCGCCATTTTGGCCAGCTGAATTGGTTCAGCTCGGTATAACTTGGAGTAATATCTTTGCATTTTGATTGCCACTTCAGCCGGTGTGTCCACAATGGGATTATCCGATCTTTGCACCTGTGTACAGGCCACGCTCTGGCATGGTGCAAAAAAATTTATAAAGAAGTATGCGGTGCACTTGTCACCTTTAGTGATGCGTGTGGCCCTGTATTGGACACAAACCCAATGTTTGTGTTGCCTTTTGAGTGTGTTGAGGTGGGCGGCTGCCTCTGCCCACTTCCGGCCCCATGCAGGGCTATATCCTGTGGCTGAAATGTTGGACTCCAAGTGGGCCAATTCCGCCAACGCGTGCGAGATAACCGCCGATGTGGCTCGTGAGCATCTGGAGGAGAGATGGCGATAGTGGCGGATGGTATCTTCTTTGAAAGTTGCCCATGTGGAAATGGGGTCCGCGCAAAATGGCGCAACAAATGATTTTGCCAAAGTTGCCTCTTCCACCCACATGGAAAATCCTGGCAACGCAAGCTCAGGGGGGCGGATTTTGCACCAATGTGGGGCCTTTGCAACTGTGACAGGTAAGTGGTATGTTATCGAGACCAGTTGGTGGTTGGAGAATTCCATTTTCGTTGTTTTGAAGTGGGAGATGTGGGGTTGGAATTTTGCTGGCATTAGAATAAGGTCAATGCGGGTCATGGACCTTAATTGGCCGTTGTGGATGTGGGGATGCATCATGTTTTCAAGCAGTGGGGCATGTCATGGCAGCGCATCCATTAACCCAAGGGTGGCTTTTAGAACGCGTAGTTCTACATGACCCTGTGGGGCGTGGGGTGAGGGTGGCCACCGGTCCATTGGTGAGGTTAGCCAACAGTTCATATTGCCAACTAGGAAAGAATCAGGGGTAGCAGGAGGGATTTGATCGATGAGAAAAATTCCTGACGCTTGTGTGCACCGTTTGGGGCATAAATGTTGATGATTGTGTGCGCAATGTCAGCCCATGAGAAGGTGATAACGAGCACTCAGCCATTTAGGGATATTTCTGAGGATGTGAATTTGAAAAAATTGTTTTTCCAAATTAGCACCCCACAGTGCTTCAACCAAAAGGATAGGGATGGGAGGAGCATTGTTTTCCAAGCTTCCTCGGAACCTCATGGACAGTGGGACTCCTGGATGGCCAGGATATCCATGGGTAAATTGTTTTGTAAAAAACTCAGTTTCCTAGCCTGGGATGGGGAGGCCTTGAGTCCGGCAATATTCAGCGTCCCTAGAGTGAAGGTTTCCCCCATCACAACTTAGGTGCGAGGGGGTGGGCCCCCAGGCCCACCAGCCTCTTCAAGGTCCCCACGGGCTTTCACAGCAGCGTGGGTGTTAGCAGCAACGCTATTGGGGTTTTTATTAATTTTTGTGGAAAGAGTCGCATTGGCTTTGGCCTTTGCTTTTTGTTTTCCCGACGTTGGACGAATTTTTTGTGGTGCAGATAAGTTCAGTGCACCGTTGAGCTGGGCAAAAAAAATTTTTCAGTTGGGATAGGTCCCAAGTCAGTTTTGACCGGAGCTTGGGTGCAGCAATTGGGTGAGATCGAATCTCCCATCAGATCCTCAGATTGAGTGGCCCGCTCAGCATGGGCCTCCCAATCTGATTGGGTGATGGATTCCTGAGTTGCTTCCACCGCAAAGGTCTCCATGTCCTCCTGGTGTTGTGAGTGTGGGATGGTGGTGGTGGCCTTGGCCGCTTCCTTGGCCGTGGCCCTACAGGCATGCTTGGCCTTCTTCCACTCCTGTGGGGAGATGGGCTTTACCAATAGGTAGCAGCCTTGTGCTCCCCACGGGAAAGCCTCATTGGTGCTTGCAGTTGGTTTGTAGTGCACCTCTCCGCTGGCCATGGCCACTGAGGGGTGCTCTTGGAATGTGACGCCCTCATTGATGGGGCATGCATGCACCTTATGGCCGAACACATCACAGTGGGTGCAAATGGGGGGCGCGCTGTCCACAATTACCCAGAATGGGTGGGTGGTATGCCCTGCGATGTCAATAAAGGTGGAGTGCAGGATCTGGGTTAGGTCCTTCACGATCTCCTCAGTTGGGGTCAGAACTGCGATGGCTTTGCCAGTGCACAGGTGTGGCATCAGCGTGAAACATTGCATTTTGAAAGATTGTATTTCGCCGTATATGGTGAGACCATCTTTCAGGTGTTGCTCCAAAATGTCACGTTTTACCGTAGTAGGCAAAAAGTCAAACGTGAGGAAAATTTGGTTTGATTTTGTCCATCTAGTGCGTTTGGTTTCAACAACCCATTGCCCTTTGGGGAGGTCAACCACTATGCGCACCGCTGCAGCCTCATCTGCTGCTATTTTGCTTTTGAAATCTAGGTCCAGCCAACTGCGTGACATGGAGTGAGGTGCAACGTACACCGCGGTTGGGAAAATTTTGTGTACATCTTCACAAAATTTTTCCCATAAGGCTGTTTTTTGGATGTCCAGATACACACGGACTCCGAATTCCACCAACGAAAGTGGCTGGGAGTGTGGCGTGTTGATGTACTGGTTGCATCGTGCTTGCCACGCGAGTATCTCCAGGGAAATTGTGACCGCCAGTTTTTTGAGATTTTTTCTATTCCGAAGGATTCTCTGGGGCGTTTTTGAACGTTAGAGGCCGCGGGCCTTCCGCCTGCTCCTCTTGCCTTGCTTGCTCAACTGCTCCTAGACATGGGCGCAGACTAATCTCCTCTGTGAGATTATCAAACTATATTTAGTCTTGAATTGAATAGGTTGCAAAAGTGTTTGCAATGAGAAAGAAAAAAGTCTGAATTGTTAATTTTTATGATTTTTAGTTTTAGTTCAATAAATTCCATCCCCTGGTTAGCTTACCTCAGTTAAATAAAAAAAATTTTATCATCTTAATAAAGCTGAATGTTAAATTTTAATTGATAGTAGGGATGATGAACCCATGTGGTAACAACTTGAGATATTTGATTTAATCATTCATTTTATTTAACTGAGGCAAGCTAACCAGGGGATGGGCATTACTGATGCATGTGTAGAAATGGGGAGGGAGTGA
>JAKSZP010011618.1:0-10687 GCA_022478985.1 Massospora cicadina | reverse complement strand
GGGGGGTTTGACCTAGTTAAAAAGCATTTTCCCACTGGGTGGAAGACATTAGGGGGTTTTCGCCACTGCCAAACTTTGGAGCAGTGGCAATAGGCCAAGAAAATTGGGGTTTTGCTGTGTGTCAGTTCTTCAAAGTTGCTTAATTCTGCTTTAAATTTTTATTTTGCTCAAGAGTAATATCCATTTTTTCATCTATTATAATGCTGTGATATCATAATTATCTTTTAATAAACTACTTTTAAAAGAAAACAACTGAGATAGTTAGTTTACTTAAGTAATTGGCTAGATTAGTCTATTCTAAAACTGTGATAATAGCAACCAGATGGCTGATAGATAAATTCAAAGTTATTTTAATTAATTTGAATTATTCAGCATCTATTGGAATCTAGGTGGTTTTATGTTTGCAGGTGCTTTTCAGCCCTGGATTTCAACAATTTATTTCATGAGAAGAACTATTCTCAACTGCAGGGGTAACTATTTTTAGGGGATTTTTACTACAAGTTGAATATAAATACCTATACTAGTTACTAAAATAAGGAGTTTTTATTTATTTTATTAGCTGCAGCAATAGAGTTAAAAAGAAAACACTATTAATATGCCACTGCTTAGTATTTAAACAATCCATGTCAGGGAAACTGGAGCACAGGAGGTCACTGGAGGGAAAGACACAGGCCAAAGGTGATACAACAAGGCCAAGTGACCCAACAAAACAAAGAGATGTCCTAAACTATCAGTATTGTGTTTCCAAAAATCTTTGGAGCAAAACGGACACCAAATTGGCCACAACCATCAGGGACAAGGGGCCCTGGGAGCTGAGAAGGGTGGCGTAAAATCCAAGGCAAAGTCCAGAGAAATATGAGGAGGTGGAGCCAGAGAATAGGTGGTGGAGTGGGTGGAGGGCTCACATACAGCAGGGGATGCAAACCAGAGTGGAAAACAAACTCCAGCCATCACAGATCTTCAGAGCTATATTTTATGTTAAAGAAAACAAAAATTATACAGGAAACTGGCCCTAAAATTTTTAGACTTTATTAGGGTGTTTAGAATATCTGAGAAAAGCAAAGCCTTTCTCATCTTGAAATTTAGTTTATAGGGAGTTGCTTCACAAAGATTCCAGTGGTTATTGGAATCTGATACGAAACTACAGTTTTGTAGTTTTTCAACAAAATCAAATTTTTTGAATTTGACCAGATTTTGTAACATCATATCTTGTGATTTTCTGGGTGTTAAGTTCGATTCCCGCCTGGGCTTTTGCCTCACTTAAGCGTTTTCCTCAGCCCTGGAAGGCAAAGCCAAAAACCATTTTTTGTCATGCCCTTAGATAGGTCATCGGTGACACTCTGGGTCTTGGTCTCTGCCCCAAGGGCTTGTTGGTGTAAGCCTCAGGGAACATCCTTTGGCTCTCAATTGGGTCATCCCCCATTCTCAAAAAAAAAGACACCAAAGAGGATGGTGGAAATTTCCATCACTCAAGGCGATCTCATCACATAGTAGATGAGCAATGGATAACAGCTCATCCGCTTCAGACCCCACCCCCAATACCCACACTTACCTTGGCAGAACTGTTGTGAAAATTATGAAATCTGTGCTGAGATTACCAAATTGAAATCAGTCATATCTAATTTGGCCGGAAACCTTTGTTTCCCAAAATTCAAATGGCTGAAAAACCCTAAAAAATGAGATATTGGGTATCACCTGATGGTTCCAATTAATCACTAAACCAGTAGAACAAAATATTGGTGCCATCGGTGAGGGTTTGGGCTCCTCTGATAGTAATTTGGGTGTTGTGCCTGATGTGCTGCTGTTGACTGAATGAATGGTTAAATGACCAAGCGTGGGTGGGTCAATATCCTGAACTCCAATCCCAACCAAATGGACCCATCCCCGCGTGGGATGGCCTTGGGGATTCCCATCGCCTTTCAGGCCAAATGCTGTCATGCTAACCATCAGAAACATAGTCGAGCCCTGGTTTGATGTTTGAGGTCAAACTGATAGAGACTCAGCCTGCCACCAAATTTTTTGCGATGTCAGTTCTCAAAGAATAAACCTGCCCATTCCCAAACAATCCACCAATTAGGTCAAATTTGTGGGCCCTGACCCCCATCCTGTCACTACCCAATTGACCTCTATTTAATCAGTTGCATGGCACTGAGAAAATTGTTCATCAATTTTTTTACTTTCCTTTCCAAATAAAATTTTACCTAAACAAATTTTTTATTTTCCGTTCTGACCGCATACCAGATGGTATTTCCCCCCCCCTGGTGGCCTATCGCCCCACACTCTGTGGCTTTACTAATTCTTTGGTCACTATGGCTCCCCACGCCAATTAGCCCAGCGAGTCTGACACTTTTGGTTTTACAAACCCTGCTCTTTTGTACTTCCAGCAACAATACATGGGGATCATATGGCCCTATGTACAACAATGGAAATAGAAAATTATCTCCTTATTGCCCCCAATGAGTTGGCTCAAGCCAAGAATCTTGTCAAAACTACCCAGTAATCCCACCTCAAGTAGCTAGAACCACTCGGAGTTGGGAATGGGTTCATTTGGTTTGTTGTTGGGATACTCCTTACCCTGTTGTTGCACCACCACTTCATGGTATCACATTTCCCAGCTCCATCAAGTTGTACAGTCAGTAATGCCTCTGGCATTCTGGCTTGCTTTTTGGGTGTTCACACATCCTGACTGGCAGGCCGATCTAAACTTTTGCCATTTCCATGATATAATCAAAACCATTATTCCCAGCCACTTTCACCTTGGTTTTCAAATTGGGCGTCATGGTGGTTACCTCACCAGATGAACGTAAAATCATGTGTTATTTGTTGTTTGTTTGGTCACTTTTGACTTTGGGAGAAGCATCCACTCTATTTTGGAAACCTTCAAGCCACTCAAGATGTGCAGACTGCATCTTCTCTTACTTCCTCCATCCTGGGAAAAGTATCAAGCATCCCCTCCCAGTAGATCGCCAATCTAGTTCTTGATGCGCTCACCAAAGTGCAAATGCATACAGCAATTGCACTCAATAGCACTTCTGCGATATCTCATGCCCAACAAGGGCTCGCGTTGTTAAATGCCATGGATGGAGATGCCCGCCATTGGGTGAGAAGTCATTTGCGTTTTTCCTCACAAGAAGGAGACTCCATCCCCATGATGGCTGTTGTATCAGCCGCCTTAAAACCCCTTGTGTCCCAATCAGACCACACTTATTCAGACTGCTCCTTGCCATGGTCAAAGCCCTAGTTTGGCTTCTTTGATTTCCTACCTTTCATGAGCTGGCTCCCCACGTCAGGCCTATCTATCGATATGCTTCAGGCAGTCTTTAGAGCGAGCTTGGATTCATTTTCTGTTCATCACGTGGTCTGGTCTACCATCCAGGAATCAGTAGATCAAATATGTGCCACAACAACTACTATCAAAGCGTTACCTCGCCATGTTTCCCTATATCAGAAGGGGAACTTTATGATAGGATTTCCTAACAAAGATGTAGATGATGCGCCTGTCATTAAAATAGCAGTTGATGTGGGTCCCAACCCTGCCATAACCTCTGAGTCCGAGTTGGCATTTCCAGAGTCAACTATTAATGATTCTGTTTAATCCCAGACAGAGGAAATGATTTCCCCCACACTTGTACTTCCAAACTTCGCCCCATCTAAAAACCCTGATCCTGGTCCCAACATACCCATTATTTCTTCAATCATCCATGAGTCAGTCAAATCTCCCAATAATCAGAATACCGCTTAATTCCCTGTCCCTATGAAAATCAGTATTGGTCCACATCATGTCTCCTTTGAAGCTCTGGTGGATACCGGAGCAGCGGGAAACTTCATGAGTGTTGAGTTGGCACAGCAATTAAAACTGGAAATGGATGTGGGCTCCTCAGTAATGGTGGCCTCATCTGCTTACCAGTCTTTGTATGTCATGCGCCAGCTGATACACTTCTCAATCCACCAATATAACTTCTGCAATCATTTTTCAGTTATGCCAAACTTTGTATTCCTGGTGATCTTTGGTGTGGGATGGTGGCGTCGCCACATGTGAAGATTCATTTAGAGTCTAATATGTTGTCATTTACCAATGATGATTCAGATGGAGAGTTCCCTTTGATCAACACCCTCAAAGATATAAGGGACGCATTCTGGCCGATTTTCCCATAAGCTAAATGCAATATCAGAGAATCTTCAACATGGAAAAAGCGGATTGTCTACCAAAGCATACTGGGTATGATTGTGGATTTCAGAAAACCTTGGAGTTGGTGAACATCAACTGCCTGTTGTATCCTCATAGAGCGGAGGAAGAGGTTGCACTCAATACCTGGTTAAACGATATGTTAAAAAAAGGTTGGTTGTTCAAAGAGACCTCACCCATTGCCTCCCCTATCATTTTTGCAAGAAAATTGGATGGATCTCTCTGTCCTTGCATGGATTACAGTCACTTGAATAAAATAACAGTTACGGATCCCTACCCATTGCCTTTAGAGCAGACAATCAATCAGTTAATTGCCAAATCCGCTTGTTTTTGAAACTGGATCTGGTGAACGCTTTAAGCCAAATTTGGGTGATGGAAGGACAGGAATGGTTGACCACGATCTGAATGAGGCGAGGCATTTTTCAATTTCGCAATGCCCTTTGGGAGCAACTTCATAGTTTCTTAAGAACTATCATTTTTTTGAAAAAATTTCCCCCGCACTTTCCCAGTTGGCTGCCCCGCTCCATCCCCTCACTGGAAAAAAGTACCGTTTTGTTGGACCCCCAAATGCCAGCAGGCGTTTGAATCAATCAAGGAGGTGTTCATGTCTCCTCCCATTTTGAAACATGCCAATCCCACCAAACTGTATAAAGTCACATGTGATGCTTCATTGGTAGTAGTGGGCGCGGTGCTGCTTCAGGACCACAATGGTCTTGAACATCCGGTCACTTATTTTTCCTGAAAATTCACTACTACAGAGCAGTCTTGGGCCATTTATGATAAGGAACTGGCTGCTGTTGCATGGGCATTAACTCATTGGTGGTACCTGTTGCAAGGTGCTCACCATGAGCTAATGGTTTGCATGGATCACCAGGCTCTCTTGTATTTCCACAAACCCCAAAAATTGGTGCACTGGTAGGCCCAAACCAATCAGGACCTGTGCAGTTTTAGCTTCAAATATGAATTTGTCAAAGGTGCGCTCAATGTCCTTCTCAATTTCCTAAACTGTAGTCCTGCTCACTGTCCCTTGGAATCTGAGGAAGTGGATCTCGTTACCATGATCCCTGCCACTCAGATTCTATCAATTGTTCCCTCCGTTGCTTCCTCTGCCACGTTGTCTCCTGATGATCTGTTATTGACCCAGGTGTTAGCTGGTCAAATGGCCTGCCCTGAGGGTGTAGAGTTGGTCGAGCAGTTGGCTCACTCAAGTCCCAAACACTACCTATACTCCTTAGAAGAGGGACTCATTTACTTTTGTTCTCATGTTTGGGTTACCCCTCCTTCCGCCAGAAAGTATTCTGCACACACCATGATCCCCCCACAGTTCTGTCTTTTTGTATGACATGTGTTTTTAATGTTTGGTCTTCCTCAGGAAATTGTTAGTGACTGGGGTACTTAGTTTACCGCATGCTTTTGGAGTGAACTCCTATTGATCCTGAAGATAACCCCCTGTCAATCCACAGCGTATCACCCCCAGTCTGACGGTCAGACTGAGCGGGTTAACCAAGTTCTCAAACAGTACCTGTATTGCTATCTGTAGCAGCACAGGATACTTGGGCCGGTGACTTGCCTCTTGCTCAATTTGTGTACAATAATGGGACTCACGCATCCACAGAGTTTTCACCATATGAAGCAACATTGGGTTATAACCTATCATTTTCAGTCGGGGCATGCTTGCGACCTGAGGTTCAAGCTGCCTTGGATCATGCTACCCATATTTGATCAACTCAAGCCTTAGTGCGGGAATACCTCACCAAAGCCATTAATGACTATAATCGATTTGCAGACTGAAAGCGCCTTCCAGGTCATGACTTTACGGTGGGTTCCTACATCATGCTTATACCCATCATTTGAGAATACAAACTCCATCCCACAAATTCTCCAGTAAATGTTTGGGCCCCCATTTAGTGGAGGAGGTATTGGGTAATGGGGCGTTCTGCTTGAAGCTTCCCGCACATTGGAAGCAGCACCCAGTTTTCCATGTTTCCCAGTTGTCACCCTTCAAGAATGTAATTCCCATGGACCCAGAGCCAATTGTCATCAATAATGAGGAAAAAGATGAGGTAGAGGCTATCCTGGCATCTCGCAAGTCGCGACGTTCAGTCCAATATCTCATGGCCTGGAAAGGATACCCAGCCTACAAAAATAGTTGGGTCAAGGCGCACAATTGCATGAATTGCATGCCCCTGGTTGAAACCTTCCACGCATCCCACCCTGAGGCTTCCCACCTTTCTCAAAAGATCATGATTTTTATGGCTATCAAGTTACCTAAAGCACATAAGAATGTGGCTCTGGTGCAGTTTCCCAGTGGGGGTGCCATTCCTTTGGAAAAGAAAGAGTAATGTAAGTCTCGGGGAACGTCCTTGGCTCTCAATAGGGTCATCTTCCCATTCCTGGATAAAAACATCGAAGAGGATGGTAGTACCTCTCATCACTCAGGGTGATCTCGCTCACATAGTAGATGAGTGATGGGTAACAGCTCGTCCACTTCAGACCCCACCCCCAATACCCACACTTACCTCAGCAGAACTGTTGCAGGGAATTAGTGAATTCTGTGCCGAGATTATGGAATTGAAATTGGTCAGATCTAATTTGGATGGCAATCTAGCTGATGCCAAAATATGAATGGCTGTAAAAGCATGAAGAATGAGATATTGGCCGGATCACCCAATGGTTCCAATTCAATCACTAAACCAGTAGAACAAATATTTGGCGCCATCAACGAGGGTTCAAAGCCCTCTGATAGTAATTTGGGTGTTGTGCCTGATGTGCTGCTATTGACTGAATGAATAGTTAAATGACCAAGCGTGGGCAGATTGGCTGTCCCAAACCCATTCCCAACTAAATGGACCCATCCCTATAAGGGATGGCCTTGGGGAATTCCTGTCACCCGTCAGGCCAAACGCCATCATGCTAACTGTTGGAAATGTAGTTGAGCCCTGATTTGGATGTTTTGAGGTTCAACTGACAGAGACTCAGCCTGCCACCAAATTTTGCGATATCAGTTCCCAAAGAATAAACCCACCCATTCCCAAAAAATTCACCAATTAGTTGAATTTGTGGGCCTAGACCCCATCCTGTCACTACCCAATCTAACACTATTTAATCAGTTGCATGGCACTGAGAAAATTGTTCATCAATTTTCTTACTTTCCTAATCCAAATAAAATTTTACCTAAAAATCAAATTTTTTATTTTCCATTCTGACCGCATCCCAGATGGCATTTCCCTGGTGGCCCATCACCCTGCACTCTGGGTGGGCTTTTGCAATTCTTTTGGTCACTATGGCTCCCTCTATCGCCAATTAGGCCCAGTGAGTCTGACACTTTTGGTTTTACAACCCTCTCTTGAACTTCCGGCAACAATACATGGGGATCTTATGGCCTTATGTACAACAATGGAAATAAAAAATTATCTCCTTATTGCCCCCAATGAGTTGGCCTCTCAAGCTAAGAATCTCGTTGAATCTATCCCAGTAATCCCACCTCATGCAGCTAGAACCACTGAGTTGGGAATGGGTTCATTTGGTTTGTTGTTGGGATACTCCTTACCTTGTTGTTGCACCACCACTATGTGGTATCACATTTCCCAGCTCCATATCAAGTTGTACAGTCAGCAATGCCTCTGGCATTCTGGCTTGCTTTTTGGGTGTTCACGCATCCTGACTGGCAGGCCGGTCTTAACTTCTTCTGCCGTTTCCATGACAGTTGGACTTGGCTTTAGAAGGGCGGTTGATTCCAGGAAATATGTCACTATCCTTGACATACCCTCTGCTCTTGGACAGCGTTCTACACCACCTAAGAGAACATTGGCCAAGGCAAAATTCTTATGGTGAGTGGGTAGCTTCATGGCAGCTAAAGAGGCTTGGGTGGCAGGTCCTGCAGCATCTGGAAATATAGAGTGGAAGTCATGAATTAGGTCCTGATCATTGGTCATGTCCCAATAAGATACCCAGATGTTCTATGTCTCATCATATCCTTTCCAGGACACCAAGTATTGCAGGCAGCGTCAGGATAGGCAGAAGCAAGAATGGCACCAATCTCATATTGGGGTTCACCATCCACTATTACACGATCTGGGTGAGGTGGCATGGGACCATTGAAGGGGTCAGAGGCACTCATTTAAGGTGCTGAACACTTTGATTGAGGGGTAAGTCAACCTGGTAAGCTGATGGGCCAACTTTCTTGAGAATCTTAAAGGGTTTAACATGCTTGGGACTTAACTTGCAGCAGGGTTGCTTCAGGTGGAGATTTTTGGCGTTGACCAAGACCAAGTCAACAGGCTTATACTCAGGTCCTTCATAGCGCCTTGATCAGCATATGCTTTGAAGATCCTCACAACATTAACGAAATGATCCTTCACTGCCTGATGTATGTCCCTGAGCTCTTTAGCGTGTTCATTGGCAGCGACAACTGTGGAATCTATCTGCAGACTTAGGGGAAGCTGTGGTTGTAACCATAGTTTGCAAAAAGGGGTAAGTGCCTGTAGAGGCATGGGTAAGGTTATTATAAGCAAATTGCGCCAGTGGGAGGTGAGAGGACCAATTGTTATGTTCAGCATTGGTATAACTACACAAGATTTTCTCCAAACCTTGGTTCACCCTCCCCGTCTGTCCATCTGACTGGGGGTGGAAGGCTGTGGAGCGGCAGGGGCAGATGCTGAGAATGGAAAGAAGGGCTTCCCAGAACTGAGCAGTGAATTGTGGGCCCCAATCACTGATAATTTCCTTGGGGAGACCATGTAAGCAAAAGATGTGATCTACAAAGAGAGGCTTTCTCAACTGAAGTAATGATGGTGTTTCAGGGGATGAAGTGGGCCATCTTTGTGAAGCAGTCCACCACAACCATTACTGCATCATAACCCTGGGACAAGGGAAGTTCCACAATAAAATTGACAGACACTGATGTCCAAGGGCCCTCAGCAGCTTGGAGGGGAACAAGCAATCCAGCACTCTTCAGGTGGCTTGGCTTTGACCCAGGTTGCACGTCAAGCAGGACTTTGTGAATTTTTCCACATCTGTGGCAATACCTTTCCAACTGTAGGAGCGGTGGACAAACTCAAGCGTCTTGTCCTTGCCAGGGATGGCAAGCAGTTTGAGGGTCATGAGCTTCATGGATCACTTCCTCATGCAGGGGTTCAGGAGGTACCCACCACTTGCCTTGATGGAGGATGACCCCATCCATCAACTGGTAGCCTTTGTATTAGGGACTCGCCATTTCTATGGCAGGCCTGCTTAATATTATCATAGTCAGCTGACAGAGGTTGGGACAACCTAACACGGGAAGGGGTGTCAGCGTCACCTTCCAAAGGTTCCAACACAAGCAGAGTGGGGGGGTTAGACAGTGGCTCTCCTTCTCCTGTTCCGGCTTAATCAGCACCTGGGTATTGTGGGCATTAACTAGTACTGGGTCAGGTGCTAGTACAGGGTTAGGGATAGAGCATCAGGTAACATGTTCTGGGTGCCCTTAATGAAGTCATATTGGAAGTCATACACAGATAGGATTTCTAACCACCGGGACTGGCAAGGTGATAGCTTCTGGGGGGTGCAGTAGTACATTACTACCTTTTGGTCAGTACAGACAGTAAGCCCACTTAGACCCATGCAAATGGTGGCGTCAGTGTTATTACCTCCACAACTGCAAAGGGAGTTTCTTATTATATATATTGCATAGTTGAGCTGCACCAAGGTCATTTTCTTAGAAAAGTAAGCAACATGCCGTTCCACTCCATCCTCCCCTCTTGTAGCAGAGCAGCTCCCACCACAAAGTTGGAAGCATCAGTGGTGACAATAAAGGAGCGGCTGAGTCTTCATGTACCAACACCAGGCTGGACAAAGTATGGACTTGATGGCGTGGCTTGCAGCATTGCATTTATTGGTCCAACTAAAAATCTTCTTACCTGAAGCGGTGTAGAGAGGTGCAGCAACTCTGAGAGCTTGGTGGGGGTGAACTTCTTTAGAAAGTTACATGTTCCAAGGAAGCTGCATAACTGTCTGATGGACAGCAAGTAAGAATTAGACTGGCCTGCCAGCCCAGATGCCAGAGCATCCAAGTGGCAAGCCAGAATGCCAGAGGCACTGCTGCTGGTATGACGAATATGGAACTGGAAGGGAGCTTAATTCTCAGCAGATAAAATGGGATTTTTGAGGAAGTTATTTTATTGAAAAATTTAAGGAAGGAAAATGACCAACATTTTTTCAGTGTGATGCGCCTGATTGAATAGTTATCAATTTTGAGGGAAAACAAGCTGGGATCAGATTCTGCAAATTTGACCTAAGCAGCGAATTATTTGGGAAATGGGCAGGTTAGTTCCCTGAAATTGACATCACAAAATTCAGCGGCAGGCCAAGTTGCAGTCAGTTTGACCTAAGCGGCGAATTATTCAAGAAATGTGAGGGTTAGTTCCCTGAAAACTGACATTGCAAAGTTCAGCGGGGGCCAAGTTGTGGTCAGCTCAACCTAAGCAGTGAACTATTCAGGAATTGTGACAGTACAGGATATTC
>JAKSZP010011617.1:0-10741 GCA_022478985.1 Massospora cicadina | reverse complement strand
AGTGAGCACAATTGAGCTGGTTTCCCACAATGTATAAGAACTTAGATGTTTTCTCAATCACTTTGAATGGCCTGACCCAGATGCAATCTAACTTTTGCAATCAGCCCTATCCATGAGTGTTGCAAAATAGAACTTCGTCATTAACTCTAAATTTAGCCAGTGTGTAGTGACTCTCTAAGTCCTTTTGATGTTGGGTCTTTTTCTTGGCAAAACTATTGCCAAAGGCTTGAGCTTGTAGTTTGATTAAAGCATCTGTAAGCTTTTTAATGTACTGAGTATAAGTGTTTTTGCCAGTATTCTTTAGGGCCGAATATAACAGCATTGGTAGGGCTGGGTGTCTACAATATAATACTTGAAACAAAGACATCCTAGTTGATGAATGGTAGGATTATTGTAGGTGAATACTGCCAAACTTAGATAAGTACTCCATTCAGATGGTTTGGCCGAGGTTAATTTCTGGATAATGTTCACAAACGTCCCATTTGTGCGCTTAAAAGTCCCATTAGTTTTGGGGTGATAGGGAGCAGAAAGCACACCTCCTACTCCCATTAGTTGGTTAAGCTTGGCAAGGACATTGGCGGTAAAGTTGGTTCTGTTATAAGTCAGAATAACCTGAGGGGCATCCATGTTTGTGGATGATGTTTCAAGTACAAACTTGGTGGTGGTTGATGATCCAGCTTCCTGAATGGTTTTAGCCTCAACCCATTTGGTCAAGTGGTCAGTGGCTACAATTATATACTTGACCTTCATATTGCTTGTTGGAAGTGGGCCAACAATGTCAATAGATACAGTGTGCCAGGCAAAGTTGGGCCAAACAAGCTGGTACAATGTGCTTTTTGGAATGGTTTCTTTGCCTTGGCACTCTACACAGCATTCTATCTTTCCTTGGATGTCAAAATGCATTGACTCCCTGTAGTAGAATTGCTTCAGATGCTCTTTTGTTTTCTTCCATCCACCATACTCTATGGCCTTATGTGCTGCCATTACTAAATCTGTTTGGGCCGATGGTCTTGGGAAAATATATTTTTGTCCGCAATGATCTTATAAAGTGTCCCATTTTGATGGTTGTATTTTTACATAGATCTGATAGTATTTTTTGACGGATTTGGTCTCATCTTGATAATCTCCAGTAATCATTTTCATAGACAGCTCATCAGAAGCCCAACTAAGTGTTGCAGTGGTGGGTAGTTAGTATAGACTTTCAGCGTTTTGGTGTTTTACCTCAGTTTAAAGTTCAATGGTGTAGTCATAAGCTTAAAGCTTTAATGCCCAGCGTGCTAATCGGCCCTTAGGTTCTCTTAAGTTGTTTAACCATCTTAGGGAACCATGGTCAGTAACAACTTTGAAATGAGTGCCATGAAGATAGACCCAGAATTGCTTGCAAGCATATATGACAGCTAAGCATTTCCATTCCATCACCGTGTAGTTCCTTTTGTGAACGTTTAAAGACTGACTAGAAAAGGCAACTGAGTGTTCTTCACCATCTTCTCCAACTTGGTATAACATGGCCTCCACTGCTGTTTGGGATGCATCAGTTTGGACGAAAAATTCATAATCAAAGTCCAGGTATTGAAGAACAGGTGCGCTTAATAGGGATGATTAAAGTTGGTCAAATGCATCCTGATAAGCTGTAGTCCAGTCAAATGGGACCTTATCTTTAAGCAAATAGAAAAGTGGCTCTCCAAGTTGTGCAAAGTTAGCGATAAATCAGTGATAGTACCCAACCATGCCTAGGAATACTTAAATATTGTGCTTGGATTTAGGCCGTTTTATTTTGGAGATGGCATCCAGCTTTAAAGGGTTGGGGCTGAAGACCCAGTTTATCAATCACAAATCCGAGGTATTCCAGTTGGTCTTTGAAAAACTGACATTTTCTGGGTTGATTTTTAAGTTTGCAGCAGCTAGCCTTCTAAAAACCTCCCCTAAGTGTTCCAGGTGATCATCAAAAGTGCGGCTAAAAACGTTGATATCATCATGGTACACTAGTACACATGCCAATTCAAAAATCTCACAAGATTGTGTCCATTGCTCGTTGGAATGGAGTCAGGGCATTGCAGAGCCCTTGAGGCATTCTCTTCAGCTGGAATAGGCCCTCTTGGGTTATAATTGCATATTTCTCACGCTCCTCTTTGGGAAAATCTATTTGCCAATATCCACTGATAAGGTCCATTGCCAAAAAGAACTTCACACCCACTAGCCTATCTAAGGCATCGGTGTTCGTGGCAGTGGGTATGATTCCTTCTTTGTGATGTTGTTTAACTTCTGATAATCAATGACTACTTGGTTGCTTCCATTCTTTTTCTTCACTATTAAAATTGGTGCTGCTCATAGACTTTTTAAAAGGAATAACATGTTACAATCAAGGAGTTCCTTAATCTCCATAAGCTGCTTCTTCTGATGACTTTGAGCATCTAATTGGGTGTAATCAAATAGGTTTATGATCTCCAGTATCAATTTTGTGGGTGTCACCATTAGCACAACCCAAGTCATAATTGTCTTGTGCAAATATTTCCCAATACTTAGAGAATAACTCCTGAGCTTGGCCTATCTCAGAGTTGGTCAGGTTGCTTAAATCGGCCATAGGAATAACAATATTTATGCTGAGTAGGTCCTTATTGGGGAGCTCTAATTTGACAAAAGTTCTGAACTCATGGAATGAGTGAATTTCCATGGTAGGAAACAGATGCAGAAAAGCAATTGTTTGATGTCACCTAATGGAGGTAAGTCGATTCTGCAGGTTTGCACATAAGATCTGTATTTTTTTTGTAGTTCATAATGTTAATATCAGGGGCGATGTTTGGTTCAAATTGAGATTTATATTATGATTGATATACTTCACCATAAAGTCCTTCTGTGATAACATTTGTTAGTCCCATTGGGATGATTACTTGTTCTCTGGATGGTATAGTGATGGTCTGATTTGATCAAAGTGGAATGCCATTTGACTCATCAATATGTGTGGGTAGTGGCTTTATTTTTGACCGTGCTTTGTAATACTCAATTGGGACAACTCCATCTTTGTAGGCCAAATTTATGAATAGGCTGGGTTTCTTTTTCTCATCTGCCTTATCATGGTTATATTAAAGTGGAATGGTCTGGCCAAGAATGATGAGAGTATCATCCTTATGATTGGTAACAACTCCAAAACTTCTTAGGAAATCAGTCCTGATTAGGATATCATAGCTTATATTTGGCAACACTATGGCAGGTGCTGTTACTACAATGGATCCAAATCTGAGTGGTAGGGTACTGTATGTGCCTAGCGATTTGGTTTTATGCGCTCCAGCTGTTCCATATTTCTGACAGTGGGCAACATCAGGTGCAACCTTCAGTTTTTTAACCAAGTTTTGCTGACTATATTGATAGGAGCACCACTATAAACAATGGCCTGAACTTGCACCTTGTTTACCATTATTCAACATAAGTACATTCAGAATAGTTAACAGAGGTATTTATTGTATGAATGCTGTGATTGCTGCCCGATTCCTGGTGTGGTTTTAGGCTTGAGAAAATATCTGAGAAGTTATCTGCTAAGGTCTTCATGGGAATGGCTACTTGAACGTTGTTTAGCTTAGGTATGTCAGTTGAACATCTGGGTTGGAGGTCTAAACCCTGATCAATAATCTGCTTTGCGTAGGGATTTAATACTTCAGCTCGGGCTTCTTTGGTAATTTTAAATTTTAAATTTATTGCGGGGAAGGCCGACCATAGGACACTTCCAAATATGACTCAGGAAAGATAAACTTAGTACCAGGGGAGGCACCCCAGAGAAGCGATGCTATCTCTTGTTGCCAGCGGGAACGCCACTTATGGGGAGGGGGAGGGAACGTGTGAAGGGGCCGTAGCCACTATTGAGCACATGTGGAGGAAGGGGTCTGATTTGATGAACCAGACTGGGAACCAGGAGGAGACCAGCTGTCAGCGACGCGGTGGGAGATATCTAAACATCCATGCCTGAAAGTGGTCCACCACGCTTGAAAGTGGTCCAGCTTCTTTGGTAATTTTTAAAGGTTGAGTTGCTTTTGCTGTGGCCCATGTAGTAACCATCATGACATCATCAGTCACAATATGGTGGAGGTTATCTTTAGCAACATCTTCGGTCCTAAAAAGCTCATTAGGGTCAGGTGAAATGGGTTGAAAATCGGTGGAGTAAGAGAATTCTTCCTCTACTCCACCTGCTCTTTTCCCGCCTCATTGTCATTGTTGATTTCTAGAGAAAAGTTGACCCCAGGCTTTTTGTTAGACCGTTTGTAGCATTGTCTAGCAAAATGCCCTTGTTGACCACAATTGTGGCAAGTAATCATCCCTATTTGATGCTTTTGCTCAAGTTTTTGGTTCGTATTTTGGAAATTTTTCCCTGGTCAGACATTGAGTTCTTTTTGGACCCAAAAGTCGGAATTTTGCTTATCTTTGTCCCGATTAGGAGTATTGAAATTACAGCAACAGCTTCTCAAGTAATTGGTAAGCTCTTGGATTTCCAAGCTTTCATTGAATGCAGGCAGCATGACATTGTGCAGTTTATGGAAGGGCATAATCATGTGCTTTATTGCAATCTTGGCATCAAACTTATCTATTGCATTGCACCCAAGCAGAACTTGTTCAATATGGAAGAATCTATTGCAAAGTCCTTAATAGTCTCATTATGTTTGAATTCAATATTAAAAATTTCTCTTTTTTGAGTTTTTAGTTTCTCAGGCCCTCCAAACTGTTTTCATATTGCAATTTTGGCATCCATATAGGACCAATCGTTGCCCAAATAGGGCATAACGAGGTCACAGCTATGGGCATCAAGTGAGTTAATCAGTGCCAATCCTTTTGCATGGTTCAATGCTCCTCTCATTGCTTTTTCATATAACTTGAGGAAAGAGTGAACGTTTCCACCCTTATCAAACTTTGTAAATTCAGTGGTTTGAAGTCATATCGCCCTATTTTGGGCATAGGGGTTGTACTCCTTTTTGAACGTCTTGGTGTATCATCGCCCATAATTGGCCCTCTTTCCCGTTGGGAAGTATCTGGAGTTAGATTGATGCTAGGACTCTAAGCATATAATGAATGTTCGAAATATCAGTTTCTGCAATGGTGTCACCTTCTGATGATTCAATTTCATTATATTGCTCCAAACTACTGGATTCCAACGCCTGAATTTGGCCCTTAGTTACTTTTCCAGGTTGTTTTTGGCCAAATAAGCAGAGCTTTTTCCTATTTCTTTTTTGTCAAAATTGGGTGAGCACTGGCAGCCTTGCTTTTTGAGGGATTCGAATTCTTTTTTAAGTTTGTTTTACTCCTCATTGAATAAAGCTTGGTTGGTTGTTATGTTTTTTATATATTTGTCCATACTGTCCCCTTGTGAATTTGCATTTGATAGATGCATTCTGAGTTCCCAATTTCCTGAGTAATTTCAGTATTTCTGGCCTGCAATCATGACACCACAGTCCAAAGTTTAAGAAATTCCTCTTTGATATGGGTATCCTCTTCATCCCTATTAAGGATGGCTAGTTTTTCTGCAAGGTCCTTGAAGTTTTTTTTGATAGTATCCAGATCATCCTGAACATACTCTTCAAAGTCACTAACTTTTTTATTTAACTCCAGGTGATTTCTTTGGCCTGAAGTGGCATTTTGGTAAGTCATTCTGATTGAGACAATAGGTAATCTGAATGGCTTTGCAGTTTTTGACAGCGGTTATTCATGGTTTTTACTCATTCTTGTGATAGCCAATGCTAGGCCAGAACTTCTGCGGATATCTTTGGGACTCCTTCATAAGAAGCTCCTCAAGGGTGTTTAATCTCCCATGAGCTTCATTGGTAAGTCCCATATTATCAACAATTGCCTTTTGGACTTCAGCAAAACTAGAATAGCTTGTCCAGTAGGGCATTTTGGGAAGATTGTCCCTCCCTTTGCACATGGTAGATTTCCATGATTTCCAGATTTTGTTTAGCAATGAGTCGCTGGGTATGCTTAATTGAGGGTTGAACAAAGTTAACCAGGAATTTTTTAGTTGCTTGGCTGTCTGTGAGACGTCTGGCAAGAGATGCCATAGTTGCATCGCGGTACTTCATATATCTCTCCATCTTTAGTGCCTGATCCTTAAGGTAGTAGAAAAGGCTGAAGGAGGGATCAATTTGTGAATTACCAATACTAAAACCCTGATATAGGGTTTTCAGCATAGCTTTTACTCTTAAAGATGTAATATCAATCGGGATGGTTGTATCTGCATGAGCTTCCCCCACTGTGAAAGATCCAGGGAGTAGGAGGTACCCGCTTCAGAGCCTTGGCGGCTGGTATCAAAATAGTCTGAGATTTCTTTGTTGCTAGTTTCCATCTCATTGTCACTTTCCCATCTGGCCGATTCTGCCAGGAATTGGTTATGAGAATCCATTTTGGAGAGTGTAACCAGTTTTGAGTGAGCACCAGTTGTGAAAATATGAAGATCACTTGCTTGTTTATTTATATCCTGCACCTCTATTCAAGTCAAAGTTACAGTGATTGATCCTCAATAGTGCCTGTAGTTTATGGTATTTGGACCATTCAAAAACTTATTAGGCCTATTATAATTGTCCTGACGCTTCTTGCTGATCTTGGGCGTAATTTTTCCTTTGTGTTTGGTAACTTCTTCCAAGGCAGGTAGATATATAAGATGTGGATTAGGCACATCCAGCTTGTTGACATTTTCTCCAAAGAAAGAATTCAATTGAGAAAACCAGAAAGAGATGAAATAAGTATAACTTTTATTATAAGCTATCTATTAGATGTTTAGTCATTAGGCCAGGCACTGGTATTTATACCTCTAGGGCATCTGCTGGCCACATCAGAGTACAAAATTTCAACAGATATTTTACCACCTCAGTTTGGCCCTTCAGCTGATATGACTGAAACCT
This sequence comes from Massospora cicadina, assembly GCA_022478985.1. NCBI lineage: Eukaryota > Fungi > Entomophthoromycota > Entomophthoromycetes > Entomophthorales > Entomophthoraceae > Massospora > Massospora cicadina. Next base: position 3,866 of record JAKSZP010011617.1, on the reverse strand, counting down.
TTTCTTAGGTTTATTGGTGGCAAAATACTATCAAAAATTGGGAGGATTTCTGGTACAAAAATTGTGATAAAAGCATGCAAAACTGTCCTAAGATCTTCTTGATTTGAGTTTTGTCATACTGCTGACAAAATACACCTTCTGTGAGATTTTTGCCACAATTGAAGTAGATGATATACCCCTAATTGGGGCGTCAGCAGGCCTTTCCCTCAATAGCACTAGGTACTTTCTTTTGAACAATCCATGTGCTAGTTCTATTGTGCTGATTATGCTGATTGATATATTAATTTCGCCCTAGGGTAGAAAATTGATTGCTTTTTTGTTCATCTGATAATCCATAGGATTTTTAGAGGCTATTTTCAAGTTGGTCCCTAACTATTTTGTATATAAGTGAGTTGATAGTGTTCCCAATAATCAGGACAATTGCTGAGTTTTGATGCATAGGAAATTGGCCATAATATGTGAGTGTATTTGGGCTGAGCGCTTTGATAAAAACTTGATTGATTAACATTGAGATATTTGTCCTGAATTATATGATTGCAATAGGCTTTGAGGTGAGAATATAGGTGTTAGCTCAAGCGTTTAAGAGATAATTAGTCCGATCTGATGGTTGACAAAGGTTTATTTTTGAGTCAACCACCAGAATCTGACAAACACCACTCTGGTATACTCTTAATATGACTTGGGAAATCAACTAGGAAATTTTATTCATTTCAACATGTGGGAAATCAGCTGAGTTTGGATCTCTAGTGTTTTTACGCCGCTGGCTTCCACAAAGGATTTAAATAAATTTGATATAAAGTGCTATAAAACTGGATTTTTATGCATCTTATTATAAGCGCGGGGGTAAAGTAAAAAGTGATACTTTTCTGATATTTGACAATTAATATTTATACTAATTTTGAGGGTTGGAGGAAATTTGAGGATAAGTTTGGAATAGCTTCAACGCTTCCAAATTAGGTAATATGTGTGTTGATCCTATCAGATTTTAGGAAAAGTGAATTTAGTTTGGTAAAACAGAAATTGGGGTTCTGGGGCATAATATACCCATGTATCAAGATTTGATATACTGCAACCAATTACTGCTAGAGAAATTTCTTTCACCTTTGGGAACCTCTGCCACACCTATAAAAGGGGGTGGCCCCGCGTAGGTGTTGTGATGGAATTGATGATGGCTGAGGGAGTACCTTCTGCTGGTTGCCCCAAAGTCCGTTGAGCGGTCAGCAAAATCTGATCGTTCAATTTTATAGTTAGTGCCCACACAGATTTTGAACTGGTGTTACCCTGATTAACGGGGTTCCACCAAAAATTGGCCAGGGTCTTTTTGGCTGATCTTCTTGAAATTATCATTTAGAATTACTTTAAGGGCATCAGAGAATCTCAAAGGACTGACATTCCCCTTTTTGGATAAATTTGACCTACCACTTTCTTATTTATCAGCGGTAAGGGCAAATGTTTAACATCACCTCCTTTAAGAATGTTGGGGGGTGAATAAGGCCATAGAAAGTGTTCATGGACCTAATTTATGGTAACTCTGGAAGTGAGGGATTTGATTGAGTACTCATCCCCTCGCTTATATGTAATTGAGAATGACCCTTCCCAGATGAACCAAATATCTCTTCTGTGAGTAATACGATTTTGATAATAAAGTACCAAGTCAGATACTTTGAAAGAGGGAAGAGGGGCCCAGAGCTCATTTACAGCTTGTCCCTATTTTGTAACTGTCTTTGCTAGGTTTGTCATTGCCTTGGATTGCAACCGTATGATATGCTGGGCTAACTTCTTTATAGCTTGCTCAGGATCAGCCTTGTCAGTGAAGATATCTTTAGCAAGTAAAGATGGAACCCCAGGCTCTTGCCCATACAATACTCGGAAAGGTGACATTTTAAGGAGCTGATGATAGCTAATGCAGTATGCCATGAGGGCACTTGGCAAGTACTGATCACAGTGGAGGGGATCTGAAGTAGCCATTTTCCTTGATATAGAAACCAGCGTCCCATTTGCTCTTTCCAATGTGCCATTGGTTGAAGGATTGTATGGGGAAGAAAAGAGCTGTTGGGTGCCCATGGAAGTTGAGAGGATCTTCACCATTCTGAAGGTGAAATTTTTACCATTACCACAGAGCAAAACTTGGGGGCAACCATGTTGGGTAAAGATATATTGGTGAAGAAAGTGGCCGTGGCCTTAGCTGTCTGAGCTGAGATAGCCACTGCCTCAACCCATTTTGTAAAGTGATCAATTCTAACCAATATAAATTGATTCCCACCTGTTGTTTGAGGAAGAGTGCCAACCACATTGAGCTTAATATGTGGAAATGCTGTTGAGGGGTGGTAGGCTGATATTGATACTTTTTTGAAGGTGGACTGATTATTACATGTTAAGTAGGCATCCAAGACTTTGACAATGGTCTCCATGATTCCTTTCCAATAGTAACGTTAATTTACCCATTCATAGGTTTCCCACAATTCACTATGTCCTAGGAGGGTATGAGATTTCATAATGACAGGTACTCACTCTGAAGGTTGGAGGTAGGGTACATCGATGAATCCCCCCCTTGGGTTGGGACCATCTAGTACTAAAAAAAAGGTTGGAGGTAGGGTAACCAGTTTATCCCCACTTTCTTGTATAGATGGCCATTATCCACCTTTGTGTTACAAAAATGGTGAGCTAACATCTTCTGTACTGGTTCATCTTTGTGGGATCCACCGACAGATGCCACAAATATTTTAGAAAAGTGATAAACTTGTTTTTTTAATAAAATATTTTAGATAACGCTTTTATTAAAGTTTTTATATTGTTTACTGTTTTAAGTGGGGCAAAACCAAGAAAGGTCCTTTCCTCAATACTAGTATTTCCTATATAAACTAGTTTGAATTTCGAGACCATGGGTTTTTGAGGCTAAAATATATAGAGCTGAGTCCTCCAAATTAGGGAATATAAGTTTTCAGCCTATCAGATCAAAGATAGAATTTTTGAGTCAAAACCAACCCATGTGGTATTGATTTGATGAATTGTATCCAATCACCAGCGAGTAAAATCTTCTCACCTCAGCGGTGGTCAGACTCATGTGGTAATGATTGGTTAATTTTCACCCTATCATCATCGAGTAAAATCTTCTCACCATGGAGGTGGTCAGATTCATGTGGTAATGAACACCTCAAATTTGGCTGAGAAGTTAGAGAATTCCTATTATCAGTTCTTACCTTATTACGCAGATTTTGGTTATAATCCATATTTTTCCAATAGTTAGGATTCCACCAAGAATCCGCCAAGGTCTTTTCGCCATTGGTACTCCTATCATTGATAACCACAATATTATTTGAAGATTGGGCAGGATATGGGCCAATCATGGTAGCAGATTTGGGAGCACTTGTACCTCCAACATTCTTTTTCCTAAGTTGAGAAGGTGAATGTCCGACATTGCCCCCCTCAAGAATGTTGGGAGGGGTGTAGGGTCATAGGAAGTGGCCATGTACCCAGTTTATGATAATTCCTGTAGCCAAAGACTTGATAGAATACTCATTTCCTCTCTTATACATGATGGTAAATGGCCACTCCCAGATTGATCCAAGTTTGCCACTTTGAGGAGTTATGTGATTGTGGTAATATAAAACCTTATCTGACACTTGGAAATAAGGTAGAGGAGCTCAGAGCTCATTGGCAGCTTGGCCATCTTTAGTAACCGTTTAGCTAGGTTGATCATAGCCTCCAATTGAAGCTAAATGATGCAGTTAGCTAACCTTCGCATGGCTTTCTCAGATTCCTCTCCTCTAGTGAAGACATCCTTAGCTAGAAGAGCAGGTATACCCGGTTCCCTGCCATACAAAACTTGGAAAGGGGACATTTTCAAAATCCGGTGATAGCTAATT
>JAKSZP010011616.1:0-10770 GCA_022478985.1 Massospora cicadina | reverse complement strand
AGGATTCCCGAGTTGCTTCCACCGCGAAGGTTCCATGTCCTCTTGGCATTGGGAGTGTGGGATAGCAGAGGCGACCTTGGCCGCTTCCTTGGCCGCGGCCCTGCGGGACTGCTTGGCCTTCTTCCGCTCTTGCAGGGAGATAGGCTTTACCAGTAGGTAGCAGCCTTGTGCTCCCCACGGGAAAGCCTCTTTGGTGCTTGCAGTTGGTTCATAGTGCGCCTCTCCGCTGGCCATGGCTGCCAAGGGGTGCTCTTGGAATGTGACGCCCTACTTGGTGGGGCATGCGTGCACCTTATGGCTGAACATGTCACAGTGGGTGCAGATGGGGGGCGCGCTGTCCACGGTCACCCAGAATGGGTGGGTGGTATGCCCTGCGATGTCAATAAAAGTGAAGCGCGGGATCTGGGTTAGGTCCTTCACAATCTCCTCAGTTGAGGTCAGAACTGCGATGGCTTTGCTGGTGCACAGGTGTGGCATCAGCATGAAGCGTTGCATTTTAGAAAGATTTTATTTTCTGTATATGGCGAGACCATCTTTCAAGTGTTGTTCCAAAATGTCACGTTTTACTATAGTAGGCAAAAAGTCAAACATGAGAAAAATTTGGCTGGAATTTGTCCATCTAGTGCATTTAGTTTTGACAACCCGTTGCCCTTTGGGGAGGTTGACCACTACATGCACCGCAGCAGCCTCAACTGCTGCCTCTTTGTTTTTGAAACCTAGGTCCAGCCAACCACGTGACATGGAGTGAGGTGCGACTTACACCACGGTCAGGAAAAAGGTGTGCACATCTTCACAAAATTTTTCCCATTAGGCCGTTTGTTGGATGTCCAGAAACACGCAGACTCTGTATTCCACTGACAAAAGTGGCTGGGAGTGTGTCGTGTTGATGTACTGGTTGCATCGTGCTTGCCATGTGAGGATTTCTGGGGAAATAGTGACTGCCAGTTTTTTAAAAATTTTGTCTATTCCGCCAGTTTCTCTGGGGCGTTTTCAAACGTTTGAGGCCGCAGGCCTTCCACCTGCTCCTCTTACTTTACTTGCCCAACTGCTCCCTGACATGGGCGCAGACTAATCTCCTTTGTGAGATTATCAAACTAGATTCAGACTTGAATTGAATAGGTTGCAAAAGTGATTGCAATGAGAAAGAAAAGATTTTATTATTGATTGATAATAGTATGACAACTATTATCCATAGTTGAGTGGAATTCTTAGATCTTAGCCCAACGCTCAGCCAGTATTCCCGCTCAAAATACTTTAGATGTCTTGATATAGAGATTCGTTTCTTTGTTCTGTCCAACACAATATTCACTGAGATTCCCTGGTGACAGTCTCTTGGTCCAACACACAGTTGGCAGCAATCCCCTATTGTTTCTCCTTCTTCTCTAAATACCCTCTCAGATCTTTACTTTTCTCCTTAAGAGTCTCCCAATTATCGCACACAGCAATAAATTTCCTGAGAAAGAATAGAACAATTTAAAGCTGATAAAGTTTACTATCTAACTTTGTTTTACTATAGCTTGTTTTTTATCATAAGTGAATTTCTAGGGAATTTATAGTGTGGATGAGTCATCTAACCCTCAGTTTATACCTCTTTGATGAAATGGCAGCTGTTGTTTTTGAATCACCCATCCTCGTCTCAGCAGCAATAATCTTCCCCATCCTGGCTAAGATTCTGTCATTGGACATCCTTGAGACCTAAATGTAAAGAGTCTGAAAACATGTCCCTAACATTTTCCTCTTGATCCAAGTAAACCAACCATATTTGGCTAGCGACATGCTTAGGTAATGGGACTTATCACCCATTAAGGCAGGTCTTAAACCAACTGATTGATTTGCTAGTTGCAGGCAGCATCACTCGCCTCACAACTTACTACTTACATTCCCACTCAGATGGTGATGAAACCCAACTGATTTCAATTAGTACACCTGATAGTTAATCACTATCAGATGCCCCTATTTTGTTGGCAACTCCGCCTGATGAGATCTTAAGTATTCGTCCAGATCTATCCCTGATAGATATTATTAGGCAAATATCCAAAAATTCCCCAAACATAGTTACTCTGAAATCCAGTTCAACTGATTTCCAATTCACCTCGCCTTAGGGAAATATCCCCTAGCAATTCCTGGTAATCTAGCAGGCTGGGAATATGGGCAAAAATCCCAACACATGGGATCCCCTTGTAATAGGCTTACTCCCCACAACATCTTCAAGTACTGGCTTAATACAGGAGTAGTTCATCCACTCCAGAGTGTCCTAATCTCTTTACTTTCCATATTTTTCTTCTCTATCCTTCCTCCTACTTTATTTTACTGGCAGTGTCTTTCGCCTGGTTGGCCTACCTCAATTAATATATAAATAAAAAGCTTTATATATTAAGCTCCATCTAAATTTTATAAGCCAATTATGCATTATTACTAGTTTTAAAGTATCTTGAGCAACTGTTCTATCTAACAATATACTAAAAAACTGGTATCCTTGATGTAGTTAATAAGGCTAAAAGGTAGTGCTTTCTGTAGTTACTTTATTACTTTATTAATCCTAAGGAACTTTTATAGATGAACAGTCTCAGCTTATAGAAAAACTAACTCTGACATACTATCTCAACTAATTGTTTTTTAAAATATAAGATATCTTTGATTTTACATAGTTTTAAATTGTTTTAATTGGCCGCATGGGATGTTTCATGTCATATGATAAAATTGTGGTTATAAGCCATAAAAACAAGGAGGAGGTTAGTAGGGGCAAAGGTATTAAACTATCTGACATTCCTGAATTTAAACACACCTTGGACAACGTTGTTTAAAGGCCAGATATTCTCAGGTTGATACCAAGGGGTGTGATGTGGTTGCTGTTGTTACATCAGCGGTTTTGTAAGTTACAAGTTTATTTAGTGAACATAAATGGTTTATTTCATTTTGTATATAAACAAGGATTTAAATCTTACTATAAATACAACAATAATAAATTTTTTATTATTCACCTCAATGCTAATTTTAAGCTTAAGTATATTTAGGCTACAGTACTACCATCATTGGTAGTCTTACTTTATTGGTTCTTTGAATTTGCTCTCAGAAAAATGACCACGTAATATCCCTCAATTTCCCTTATATTCATTTTCACTGAACCAACTTTTTTGTTGGTCATCTCTGTTTGGAGTATAATTTAATAATATTTAATATGATAAACTCTTTATTTGCTTTGTTTGAAGACCTCCTCAAGAAAAATCCAATCATATAGGCACCTTATACTTCCAAAAGTGTACGCTGAATTGATTCTGTTATTGGCGGGGTCCGGATAACTTAAAATTAATGAACTAAAAGTTCTAGATCCCTAAATTGATTTTTTACAAACTCATTCGGAAGTCTAACCACGTTGTCATCTTGTTGAGCCATTTGACATTTTTAATAACTATTTATATACTAAACCAGGGTTACCCTGTAATCAAAACCATTTGTGGAGCTTATGTTTTTTAGTTTTAGTAGTAGATTCTATGTTTACCTGATTGTGGGTCTTCCATCACCTACTCAGGAACAAGAGAAATATAGATATTCTCCTCACTGGATGGCATACTAGTTTAAAATGAGGTTTGGTAACTAAGATATTAATTCATGACTCATAGATGGCACTAAAGAGAGTTTCACTAATGCAGCCTCACTGAGAGTCTACATTAGAAAGAAAGGTTGTAACAAAGCAATGATAGAAAGCTAAAGATTAGACAAACTCATAATCATATTGTACTTAAACATGTGAACTATACAATTTAAATATAATACTAACATAGTGGTTCTCTTACATAGTATGCTGCAGGCTTAATTTTAGCTCAGAAAATTGATAAATGTATGAGTTGATAATTCAATAACATATTTGTTTGTGCTTTATTAATTTTTAGTGCTAGTGGGTCTCAACCCATGGAGGTGGATCCACGGGCTATTATTTTTATAGGGGGCTGATATAAAACTAAAACAAATAAATTTTAGATGTCATCATGCTGAGTTCACATGGTCATGATGGATAGGTAATGAGGGATTGTGTGAAATCTCATCTGAGGCAACGTGTATGGCTTTTATTTACTAAACAAACTAATTTTTGATATAAAGAAGCACTTTTAGCAGCTTGGAGAATAAACAATGGTCTGGCGAGTGGTGGTAAAAGATGGGTCAAAAAATATGCTTTTGCAGCTTTGATAAACAATTAATATATAAAAAGCTAAGTAAATGATTTTGAACCAGAACTTCTTAATAAAGTTTTAAGGGAATTTGGTGGAGAAGACTACGCACAAGGGCTTCATGGTGGTATGATGGGTGTTGGGATTTACCCTAGTAGGAGTGAAGCCTTGACTTGGTTTTAATTTAAATATTTATTTAGGCAATATTGGCCCAAATTTTTTATATTTATGTATTAATTGTTAATTTAATGGGCTTAAGCCTGAAATAATCATTGATATTAATCTGAAAAGCATCAAATTGAATAATGCTAAATTTCTTTGGCAAAAGAATCCAGGATGACTCACCATTCAGTGTTACACTAGCTGTTAGGAACTAAGTCCATATTTTAGCCTTGTCTCACCTTGTCCCTAACTTTGTTTTACCTATAATACCCTTCTATATATTTTGATTGGTTCTCTTTATCAATATAAATGGTCTATTATATTAAATTCTAGCACATTTTACACTGTTGCCTTCCTGAACTTAAGTCAAAGCTAACTTGGAATATATGGAAGAGCTTTCTATCCCAAGGATTGATATTCAGCTTAAGAGTATACCTCCCTGAAGACTATAAGTCATCCCCAATAAAATAGTTTATAAGATTCTCATTTTAAATCTCTTTTTTCAATTTACGCCAAAGTGCTTATAATTGCTTTAGCAAAGGAATATTCCTGCTATGAAAAGACAAAGTGATAATCCCCATAGTGATAGAATTTTCCACTAGGAAGCTTCTGGAGCTATTTTAACTATTAATTGCATAGCCTTTGAAGGACTTCAGCCAATAGTTTCAAAAACCCCTAAACTAATGCTTTCTGCCAGGTGCTTATGAGGCTACCCAGTAAAGAAATACCTTTGTGAAGATTGAATCACTACAGCAATAATAAGTGTGGGAAATCAGCTGATTTTTGCTCGCTGGTGCTTCACGCTGGCTGGTTTCCACAAAAGTTTTTAAATAAATTTAAAGTTTTTAATAAAAAGCTCTAATAAAACTGGAGTTTTATGAATTTTTTTAGGAGTATGATAAAAGGAAAAACTGACTCCCCTCAACCTCTGACCATTTAGTATTTTAAATATTGAGGGGTGAGGGGAATTTGGGAATATGTTCAGAATAGCTTGACCAAGTCCAAAATGAGGAAATATGAAGGAATACATATCACAACTCGGGAACTTGCTTCAGGGCAGTGGAATAAAAGAAGAGGAATTCTGATTGGCCAAAACATACCTGTGAGGTAACATTTTTATGAGCTTGAGCCAATCCCCATCCATGAAATTTCTTGAACCTTGGGGGACCCCCACCAAGCCTATAAAAGGGGGGCCGCATAGGTGCATGGAGGACTTTGTTGTGGTGTGGGGAGTGCCTTCTGATGGTATCCCCAAAGTCCGTCATGTAGTCAAAGTAATCCAATCATTCAATTTTATGTTTAGTGCCTGTAGAGGTTTTGAACTAGTGTTACCCCAATTAATGGGGTTCCACCAAGAATTGGCCAGGGACATTTGGCCGATTTCCTCAACTTCATCATTTTTATTAATAACAAACGAGCTCTTAACAGCATCAGAAAATTGCAAATGGCTGACATTTCCCTCTTTGGCTAAATTCGACCTAGGACATTCTTATTATTCATCTGTGAGGGCAAATGTCCAACATCATTCCCCTCAAGAATGTTGGTGAATAATGTTGGAGGAAATGGCCATGTATGTGATTGATGGTAACCCTGGGAGCCAGATGTTATGGAATACTCATTGTCTCTCTTGTAGATGATGGTAAAAGGACCCTCCCAAATTGATCCAGGTTTGCCGCTTCTAGGAGTGATGTGGTTAAGGTTTTATAATACCATATCAGACACTTGGAATGTAGGCAGGGGGGTTCAGAGCTCATTTGCAGCCTGCCCTTCTTTAGTCACCATTTTGGCTAAATTAGATATAACCTCAGATTGGAGCTGGATGATGCGCTGAGCTAATATTTGCATGACTTTCTCAGGTTCCTCAACTCTAGAGGAGAATACATCTTTAACTAAAAGAGCAGGTATTCCTGGTTCCCACCCATACAAGACATGGAAGGAGGACATTTTTAAGATCTGATGATAGCTAATCTTGTAAGCCATCAGCGCGCTGGGTAAGTATTGATCCCAGTGAAGTGGATCAGAAGAGGCCATTTTGCGCAGGATAGATACTAAGGTTCCATTGGATCTCTCCACAGTCCCTTTGGTAGATGGATTATATGGAGCGGAGAAAAGATGTTGAGCCCCCATGGAGGTGGCCAGAATTTTACTACTCTGGAGGTGAAAGTTTTCCCATTATCTCAGAGTAATACTTGAGGACAGCCATGTTGAGAGAATATATTCTGATGTAAAAAGTTGGCTGTGGCCTTGGCCGTTTGAGCAGGGAGGGCCACTGCTTCCACCCACTTAGTGAAATGGTCAATTGCTACTAGGATAAAACGGTTGCCACTAGTAGTCTGAGGGATGGGACCTACTACATCTAGACTAATGGTGTGGAAAGGTTATTATGGGGTAGTTGATTGATACTGATACCTAGTCTTGAAACCAGATTGCTTCTTACAAGTAAGGCAGGCTTCCAAGACATCAATTATAGATTCCATCATTCCATCCCAATAAAATCGATCCTTAATCAACTCATAAGTTTTCTTGACTCCTCCATGACCTAGAGTGGAGTGGGCTTTTAGGATAGCAGGTACACGCTCTGATGGCTGAATGTAAGGCAGCCATTTTTACCACCTGCCTATACAACTTCCTGTTTTCCACTTTGGTGTTACATGAGTGTTAGACTACCATCTTCTGTACAGGTTCATCCTTATTTTCCCAGTCATTGGGGGTCATTAAAAGATCATGTAGCCTCTCCGCCTCACCGTTATCCAAGTGAAGGAATGGTGGCCGAGTCAACCCATCAACATTCATGTAATGGGTTCCAGAACGGTGTTCAATCTTCATGTCATAAGTCTGGAGCTTTAGAGCCTAGCGAGCTAACCGGCCAGTAGGGTCTTTCACGTTCTGTAATTATTTTAGAGATGCATGGTCAGTAATCACAGTGAAGGTAAATCCATATAGGAAAGGGCGGTAGTGCTTTACAGCTAATAGAACAGCAAGGCACTTTTTCTTCGTTACACTGTAGTTGCGTTAAGCCTTAGACATCATCTTAATAAAATAGGATACAGTATGATCTACACCGTTTTCAACCAATTGGGCTAAGATGGCCCCAACAGCATAGTCTGATGCATCAGTGAATAAGATGAAGGGTTTATTATAGTCTGGGTGCCATAGGATAGGGCGTTATTGCAGCAGTTGCTTCAGCGTCTCAAAAGCAGCCTTCTGTTCCGTACCTCACTGAAAAGGAGTGTTCTTGGTCAATAGGCGAACAAGAGGCTCGCTGAGCTGGGCGAACATAGTGATGAACTGATGGTAATATCCCATCATCCCTGGAAAACCTGAATATCCCATAAATTTTTATGGTAACACTTTTTGAGATGGCTTCAACTTTATCTTGGATTTGTTTTATTCCTTTTTGAGAAATAGAATGGCCGAGTAAATCCAGTTTCTTTTAGAAGAAAGTATATTTGGAGGGCTTTAACTTGATATTAGACTTACGCAGTCATTGTAACATCTCCTTCAGATAATCAAGATGCTCGTTGAATGCTTTTGAAAATACTGTGATGTCATTGAGGTAGACGATGATTCAACTTAACTACAAGTCCTGCATGATATGGTCATTCACACGCTGGAAATTTGCAGGTGTGTTGCACAACCCTTGAGGTAATTGGTTTGGTTGGAAAAGACCCTCACTACAAATGAAAGCACATTTCTCCTGATCCTCAGGGGAGAGATCAATTTGCCAATAGCCGCTAGCTAATTCCATGGCAGAAAAGAAATTAGAGCCAGAGAGTTGGGCCAAGGCGTCATCAATGTGGGGTAGAGGATATCTATCCTTTTTTCATATGGTTATTTAACTTGCAGTAATCCATGACTATCCAATGACCTCCATTTTTCTTTTTTATTAGCAGAGGGGAAGACCAGGGCTTTGTGAAGGAACTAGTAACCCTGCATCTAGTAACTGCTTAAGCTCTGTCCTCATTTGCTGTTCTTCCACATTTGATTTTCAGTAAGGTTTTGACTGAATCGGATGGACATCACCCACATCAATAGAGTGGCACCAGCCCTTCATGTGGCCATAGTCATTATCATATTTGGAGAATATGTCACTATAATCTTCAAAGAGAGTGTGAAATTTTTCCAGCTCATCTGGGGTCAGCTCGTCCGAGATATGGACGTTGGGTAAGGTACAAACCAGGTTATCCGTTGGCAGGCCCATATCCATCATGGAACCAATGGAGTGAATTTGTTCAATGTCCTCCACAGGAACTAATAAGACTCTGACAATCTCCTAATGTTTCTTTACAACTATGTTCTTTGAGGTGAGGTTCCCCAACAGCAAAGTAATGAGCCTTTGGTAAGCTGAGTCAAGGATGCCAGGAAATACCTGAGGCTCCAAAGGACTGATGTCTTCAATACTAATGAGGTGCAACAAACAGTGGCGTGGGATATGAAGCGTGACTTTTTTGCTAATCACTCGCTGTTCACCAGGCTTAATCATGACCTCGTCTGCAGCATAAAAAGGGATACCTTCCCTAGCATCCACTGAATCAGGCTTTTTTTTGTGTTGCGCCCAGAAGTGGTATAAGATAAAGGTATAGCTGAGAGGGGGTATTCAACTAGGCAAGAGTATTCGTGCTTATTGAAGTCTTTATTGGATAAGACTAATGGGACTTCATAGTTGAGTAAAGAGAGGTAACCTTGCTTCAGGTTGATTATTCCCTATGTCGCGATTTTGATATGACTGAATAATAGTCTTGGGACAGCTGGGCGGAAACCGCTAAACACAGTATCAGTTACAAATATTTGATTGCCTTAAGATGAGGCAATATTGGGATATAACAAGTTTTAATGGATATAATGAGTTTGTTGGATCGCCTCTATATAAGGTGATAAGGCGATGTTGATATTTGATGAATACAAAGTAAATCGCCTAAAAATAGGGTGACAGCGGATTAAGAATAATAGGCCAAAGTTGTGGAAAATTGGCGGAATAGAATAACCCAAGCAATGAGAAATAGTATCTCCTGCAGTTGATATATATAAGCGAAATGGGTGATTGAGAGAGGTAGGTTTTTTAGCACAAGATGAGCGGGACAGAAAAACTTAGATGTATTTATAAAATAAATAAAAGAACTGGTTGGGACAATTGCTCCTATTTTAAAATATATCTTCAAGTGCGTCCAAAGGACTGACGATCTTCACATCATCTGTCCGTTGTTCAGAGGGCTCAACCTGTATGAATAGCCCGGCAGATCCTAGTGATACCGTCCAAAATTATAACAGTGGTGCTCACTACAGGGGGCCCATTGACCAACCACCCAACACTCTGGAACCCCAGTCGCCAACCATGCCTTATTCAGGCTGTGTCATTGGGGAGTCTTCCTGGAACCCCATAACAGCTGAATATGAGGAACTCAAATTTACCTTGGATGCAGTACTCAAGAACCAAGATGAACTCCTTCAAGAATGTAACGTGGTCATGCAACAACTTGATAGTACGTTTAGTCAAATTCAAAACTTGGGACTACAAAACAAAGAACTTGCTGAATGACTAAATGACACCACCCAGCGGCTGCAATATGCAGAACAAAGATTCTCTACTACTTCTCAGTTGTCTCTCTGGGAGGAAGATGACTATCAAGAGGATGCATCCTACGTAAGAGAAGACAGTGCTGGTCAAGTCTACAACACTCACAATAATAGCACCATATATTCATATGAGTCAGAACATCACTTACCTCTAGTAATGGCTGTATCACCTACCACCGACGGTCATGCTACCCCAGAAGTGACAAATATCCCAGCTTCCACTAATCCCACTCCTCATTGGGAATATGCTTTCAGGTCTCGTTCCATTCCTCAGTGTGGGCCTAATAACCACAAATGAAAGGAGGAAATTAATGTCAAAAAGATACCCCCATTTGACTGTAATGGGAACATCCATGGGTTCTTTAAATGGTTTGAGTTTGCCGCAGAAGGAGCCTCTGATAAACAGAAGGCTAAGTTGCTAATATCTGCTCTAGATGTAGGAAGCGCTGATCAGGTCACCTGTTACCTCCCCAGTAGTTCTGTCTCCTATAAGGATGTAAAGGACACCATACTCCACTTGTTTGGAGGAAACTCAAAAATGTCACAGCAGAAAGCGGAATTCTTAACAATCAGATTCTGTCAAAATGAGACTCTCATTGAGTTTGCTGATCAATACATAACAGAAGCCCATGTGCTGATTGGAGCTGGGTACTTAGCAGAAGCCGACGTGTGCATTGCCATGTCCACCGCAATGAAGCCATATCATGAACTTTCTAATGTTATTTCGCCACTTCTAGATGGCGACGTAACTCTGCTTAAAATTGTACAGTTTTTACGTCTGACTTCTCCTAACTTCACCGCCAAAGTCTGATTACAAGATTACCACTGCCATGGCACCCTCTTATTCTGGAGAATACTTTTGTTGGGA
>JAKSZP010011615.1:0-10828 GCA_022478985.1 Massospora cicadina | reverse complement strand
CTGTAGGATAATAGAAGGATTGGGAGGCTCCCTAGTTTAAATATAAATGAACTTATCTTCTCTTTACGGGGTCTTTACCCCGCTCTTTTATAGTAAGGGTATTATTCTATTTTACTACTAGTAAGTGAATACTTTAAAAAAATTTTACTACTAGTCTACTATCCCTTGTCTTTCATTAAGATCTTTAATTTATACCTGTGGGTTACGAAAAGGTTATCTGCTATATTATACGCTAAGGGCAAGCCTTTCTCCTCTCAATTTTTGTTTGAGTTATCTTCCTTTATGTCAAATCCTCTTTGTATATCCAGATTTTCCAGTCCCTTTCCCTAATCTAGTATTCTATGACCCAAATCCGACTCTTACGTATTACTCCCTACCCTCAAGCCCCTTTCCTGTGAGGGAAACTTTTCCATTTGACCAGGTTTCAATTCTATTCCATTTAAGTTTTTAGTTGGATAGACCTCTTAAGCTTGTTATTATCCTTTCCCTACTTCTATTTTATGGCCTTACCCCCTTTTTGATCTTCGACCTTCCCCTCCTCCTACTTGTTATCTCATTCCCTTACCCTCTTCCGTTCTCTCCTCCTTTCTTTCCCCTACCGACCTATTTCCATCTCTCACGATCCCTTCTGGCTTCCTCTTTCTGCTAAGTCTGCACCCTGTCTCACAAATTTATTATCCACAACCTACAATCCAACCGCTAACCCTTAAAGGGTTCTGAGCTAATCAAAATTATTGTCGATCCGTTCATAGTCTTTATAAAATCTTTTTATCTGCAAAATACTTTATTCTAAGGGCTAGTTTTTACTTTGTCTCCCTCTACCTTTTTATTTGCATTACAGCCTTCTATCTACTTATGACGACAGCCTTATAGGTACGGTTTTCTCGAATAGGAAATTTTTATAAATTATAGGGGGTTTGAGTTATTTATAATTAGGTAAAATAATAGTTACTTGATATAGGTTATTTGTCTAGACCGATATGTGGTCGAACCTATTATCCCCCCGAATTTACGTCCCCACCTATTTCTTATTTTAAATCCCTATTTTATAGAGGGGGCAGTGCCTCCCAAATTTCATTCCATTCAAGGTCGTCACTAGTACCTTTTACAGATATGAACTTCTATGATAAAGCACTGCATTTTTATTACAAAAGTGCACCTGCTATTTTGTGACCATGGTTCCCTTCCCATCTTAAGCCTTTTTGTTCTTTTCATTCTCCCCTTAGTCAAGCCCTTCCATTCTTTCGTCCCTCTACCTTTTTCTTTTTCCTAGTCCTACCCCCCAAGCCCACTTCTCCCCCTTCCCTTTCTCCGAATTTTTCTTTCTCCCTATTTTGTTCCCCTCCTTCCTACTTTCTAATCTTTTTATCTTTTATCTCCCTTTATTCCTAGATGCTTCATTCACCTAGGTTTGTTCCTCTTTCCTATTTTTTCTAATCATTGGGTTGGATTTGTTAATGGGAGGCAATAGTGTCACACTTATAGAAGAGGGTTACGATACAAAGACGATTCTTAACTTATGTGATCCCCACCTTTTTAATTTTCTTATCCCCACCTATTTTATATTCTTATGATGATTATTGATTCGCTGATGTATTATCGCATTGATTCCTTATCCCTGGCCACCTTTTCATTAGTCGGCTAGAGGGTTGAGTCATTACGATACAATTGCATATTTCTCATCACTAGTTTGGCAAATCATTGTATACACAAATCGAGTCACATCATTACCCACCATTTTACCTAACCTTATCCTTAGCAGATCTTACCCCAAGTATTATGCTCAAGTTCGCTCCCTTTTTGATCCCTGCTTTTGTACCTTTTCAGGTCCCCCTCTACCCTTTTATTCTGACGTACTGACAATCTATTCCCCTCCTCTATTAGCTACTTTATTACCTTTATTAGGTGGCTACAGCTCTTCCTACTCACATCCCTAAGATTTTTATTCCCCTTCTTTCACAAAGGTTTCTACCCTATTCCCACTCACTATTTTTCTTGATTCGCTATTTCTCTTTCATCTGCTACTTTTATTTTTCTCACTAGTACCCCTATCTAAATTTTATTTAGCTTTCTCAAATCCTTAGCGGATTGTACATTTTTGTATAAATATTTTCCATCCCCCCCAGGATTTTTATGTAGTATTGCATTTTCTATTCTCTTCCTTTTCTTAAACTTATTTTATAGTAAAAGTTTGCACTCTTACATTGCCAAATTGTATTTCTCCAACCCCGTACATTTATATCCCCAGTCTCACGTATTTTATAAAATTTATCTGGTTTAATTCCCTAATCATTAACCCGAGTCATCACAAATGACGATGCTTGTTTCCCATCCCCTCCTATTTTATCTACTATCTTTTATACCACAAGCCAGGCTAACATGAAAACATTGATAAGGTATGGTGACATAAATAAAACCCCAAAAGGGTAATTGAAAATGATAAAACGTATGAAAAAAGAAGAGAGAAGAAGGATCATAGGGAATAGGATAAGGAGGGATTGGGTTTGTAAGATTAGAAGAAAAAGAACAAGAGTGGGATAACACAAGAATAAAAGAATCCACAAAATGAATGGAGAAAAGAGTAGACAACCCCTTTAGGGTTGTGGGGTGGGAAGAAATGTAAAAAAGAGAAACCCTGAAAAGGGTGTGGGAGGTGAAAAATAACCGTAAGGATGGCCCTAAAAATGTATAAGACAAAAAAAAGGAGGTGGAAGACAATCCTCCTAAATCTATATGATGTACCTAAGCTTTCAAGAAGAATAACTAAATCTAGTTGAGATAATCCTTGTAATAAATCTCTACCCTAACTTTATCATCTGCCTTTAGTTAAAACCCTTTCCCACTCTATTCTTCATAAATGCTTATCGGAGGGAGGAAAGAAGAACCAGGGGGTGGGAAAATACATACAAGTAAAAAGTGTTGGGATTGAGAATTTTTTTAGTATAATAGAAGAAAATTTAGAAAATGAAAAAAGGATTTAGAAAGACAAAGGACGAAAGATTTGACATATAAAGTGAGAGTAAAAAGGCACCAAGAAGTTTAAGAAAGGGTATTACAAATTAGCAATCATCCCCATCAGGGGGTATAAGGAAATAGGAATCAGCAGGGTTCATGGATTTGCAAAAGGATGAACATAACAGGGGTCCGAAACGATGAAAGAGTTTAGAAAAGGGATTGGAAGGGGTTGGGAATGAAAAATAGGGAATGTAAAAAGAGGGTAGGGATCTAATTCTTATAGAGGTGAGGGGGTAGTAGGATTTTATAATTAAGAGGGTGTATTTGGTTTAAAAAGACTAAGAAAAATGGAGACATAAAAAGATCGTAAAACGAGAAAGACTTTAGTGGATGTAAATAAAGGGTAGGGTAAAAGAGTTGGATAAGGAAATATAAATGAGCTTAGAACATGTATTGAAAAGGGTCCTTTATCTTCTTCTAAAATGAAGAAATCGGAAATACAAGTGAAAAGTTGGAGGGGAAAATAGAAATGTCAGCGTAATCCCTTATGGGATGAAATTTAGGGAATAAAAAGGTTAGGGCATGATCAGGGGATATAGGAAATTTAGAAAGTGAAACCTGAAAGAGGGAGGCTAGGGTAGGGGGACAAAAGGGGTAATGGAGTAAGAAGGTGAAGAGAATAGGAAGAGTTTACAAAAATGATAAGTAGAATCTACTCTAAAAGAATGAGAAAGGGACAGCCTAATAGGGGAAAGAATCGGAAAGATGAGAAGAGAGGATGAAGCGGAAAATAGAATAGATCATAGGGTTGGGGGAACGTCAGAGGGCATGTGAACTTAGATTGGGGCTTCGTATCTTGTAGATGTGATTTTGTGTCAGGTTAGTTAGCCAACTTAAAAGGGGACCCTCGTCATAGAAGCGGAGAGTGGTGAAATAGAACGGGGGATGGGAAGACTTGGACTAAGGGATATGCAAAGAATTTAATATGGCTAAAGTATATAGTATAATTATTATTGGTTTCTATCTTACTATTTATCTATAAATATTTATATTTTACTAAAAATATTTATCAGTGTAATAGCTGGTGGGATCGATCTTATACTAATCTTACTGCTCAATAAAAGATTTGCAATGGGTTTGACGGATCCATATAGTAGGATGAGGACAATCTAATAAAGGAAATAGTGAGAGTCCAAGTTTGGTGAATAGAGAATAGAAGTATAAACAAGGTTAGAGGGAAAACCAAAGAAGGGGAAAATAAAAGCATAAGAGATGGAGGATGAGTAATATGTGCTTATATTATTTATCTAACATAATTACAATTCTCGATGACTTGTTGACTGTTGGCTGTTGACTAATAATTTGTGTATAGGATTTAATTTACTTTTCCTTCTTTTATTAGCTACTGGTGATTATCCAACATGATTCGTAAAGTTACGTCTTCGAGAAATAGCTTAGCCATAAATGGCTCAGATAAGTCTACGGGATTTATCTACCTGGAGATGACAACATTGATCTATGTAGGTAAAAATTATAATTTTTAAGGTTAAGAGTAGGTGAATAGCTAGTCTATAAAATATACCTAAAATGGATAATACAAGAATAAGGATTTGGTTGAGGAAGGAACAAATAGTAAAGTGTGGGTATAAAGAATAAAGGCCTAAAAGAGAAAGTATAAAGAATACTATAGACTTGTAGGAGAGTGAGTGAAGGTAGGAATTTAAATAATCCCAGCTAATAAGAGTATTTCCGATTAATATTGTTCTATTGTGGTTTTGAGTATAAGCCAATTTACAAAACTACCCAAGGCCTAGGAATGTCCTTATACTTTCCATGACCATAAAAAATAACCGAGAATATCCTAGCAATAGTAAAAGGATGATTGATAAAGAATTAAAATATAATACAAGCTTATATAAATAAACTAAATATAAGAAACTTATATAAATCAACTAATAAAAATCTAACAAACCTTGTAACCCATATTAGAACGTAAAACTAAGGTGAAACATCAAAAGGATTGGAAGGGTAGGGAGGGTAGGACAAACAATGGGCATAAACCTGTATAGGAAAGGGGGATATAGGAAGGGTGTAATAATATGATAAAGAATAGGAGTTTGAATATATAAGGTAGAAAAGGAGAACAGTAGAACGTGGAAGGAGCTGATAAGCTTAAAAAGGAAACCATATAAAGCTTCAAGAATAGAGGACCATAAAGGCACGGGGAATAACTGATACCAAATTAGGAACTCATAAGGGAGATCCCTTAAAGCCAAAAGATAATAGATATGGCCTATAAAAGTAGAAAATTTATAAAAGCTAGCACGGTTTCCACCGTAGCAATTTATAGGTGGGAAAGTTTAATCGGATTATAGTGCTCAATTACCGTAGTTCTAGTAGGTGTAAATGTTTCGGTAAAACATTTTAGGATATAGTTTTAGAACAATGATATTTAGGATCAATAACCAGCTTATCCCTCGAGTATAAAGGTAAGAAAACGATTTATAATTTAATAAAAATAGATTTAGCTATCTAATTAATAATCGAAAGTTATAATACTAAAAAAACAAAGGTCGTCTATTGTGCTGAAATAAGATGATAGTCATTTATGCATTCTATATTTAAGTTTTAGGTCTTACTTTTTGGTACATTTTGAGTGAGTTTGCGTCTTCACCTTTGACCTCCCTTAGTTTATAAAATCTATTCTTTGGTAAAGACTTAACCAATCTACACTTACTTTATCAAGGCTTTGCTAGAGTCTTAAATTTAAAGATATTTATTATTTGTTATAAAGATATATAGTCACCCTGTCTTATTACGTCCCTTGTTCTACACTATACTCTCTAGACTCTTTTTTCTTCTTTTTATCCACTACCTATTTTACTCCACTTCCTTTTTATTTTCACTTCCCACTACTGACTCCCATTCCTCAAGTATCCCTCAAGTTTTTAGAAGATGTTAGGGATAATAGATTTGTTTTATTCAGTTATTCTTATTCAAGTATGGTTTATATCAAGTATCCTGTAGATTTACCGACCCTTTCCATTAATTAGAGATAGACTATACTCGCTACACTCGTTTATAACTTTCTGGTTAAAAATGTATCAGACGAATTACTCACTAAGACTCGTTAAAATTATTCCTACAGACTCAAATCAGATGAAAGATTAGATACTAAGCACTACCGACCCGTAGGGGTGGAATCGGTTGTAATACTGGACTAGATTCAAGTATATAATTAACTATTCTAGCAACAATCGTGTATATAAATAATAGACTACACAAATTTAGAAATACACATGGAAAACCGATAGGTAGTCACCTACACCCTAACACTTTATAAAGGACTATTTCCATTTATCTATAATTTATCATGTATGTTTAAGTCATCAAACCTATCAAAACCTGGGAGGGACAAAAATAAAGGAAGTTTAAGAATTGAGTAGTTTAACCCTTAGGGAAAAAGAAATAGGAAAAATTATAAGTGTGGGAGTAGGGTAAAGATTAGATAACTAGGGATTAAGAAACTATAATGTCTGGATAAGAGGAGGCTAGCTAATCTAACCATACAGAATAAAGACCCACCTAATTGTCGTAGTAAGAATAAGTTTGGGGATTGTAGTCTAAACTTTGGGAGTAAATTAGATAAGAGAGCTTTGAATAGTAAGGGGATGGGGATTATACTGTTATCTTAGTATCTACATAAAAGGGTTGTACTATAGAATTGGTCGTTAGTCTTAGTTATTGGGCCTATAAGTAAGTGTTTTTATTTCTCTTTCTACAGTCTAAACCTTTATTTCTTTGTTATAGATATTTCTAGTCATTACTGAGTTGTGTCACCTGGTTTAGATATATTCTTTAACCTAAAGAACTCTTACGTAAATTGGTAACGGATTGCAGCTAGGTTATTCTAACTCAGTTATTATTCTCTTGTATACAACCCTTGTTTTATATTCACTTCCTTTTATTCCCTATTTCTTAAATATATTCTCAACTTGTGTAGTCTTTTGTTATCACTTATTTTATAAACTCCTAACTGCATCCCTTTTCGTCGATAATTATGTAAGTCTCCTGTTGTCAGTGCACCAACTAGTATGGTAAGTAGATATCTTTACGTGAGTTAGCCCTTAACTACTTCCTCTTCAACACATATTTTTATATCTAATATTTTGTGCCAATCTTGATTTAGTGACTCCTCCCATATTCGAATCAACCTAACTTCCATTCTACTCTCACTACTCAAGACATTTCAGTCGAATTCTATTAATATTATGGTTATTATACAATCGAGACACTATCGTGTTAAATTATGATTAAACTAATTATAGACTAAATACTAGTTAGGACGTCAGCATTAGATGCTGTAAGGCATCTTAGATAAATGAAAACCGGTAGATGCATCGATCTTAGTGTTACCAGAATAGATAAAAAAGTGGTAAAAGTTCAAGATTCACTAATAGATATAAAATAGTCAATAGAAAGAGAGTACAGAGGAATAATCATCCTCTAAATTAAGTAATTAGAAACTCCCTACTGTGGTTTAAATCCCCTACAATGATAATAAGAATAGATGGCCTCCCGTAGGGTTGATTAGATGCAAGGTTAATATAAATTATCTACAAGCTTTCCTCGACATTCTAAATATCAACTATTCTTAATTAAATTATCGATTAGGTATAAAAAACGTTCATCTCAGGGGCCGAGGTAGGCTACATCTGTCATATAATATTAAGTGTGATGAAATTAATACAATAAAGAACTAATCCTCATTTTTGAGAAGATAAGGAATAGGATCAAACCGAAGGGAAAGGGGATAACCAAAAAAAGATCATATAAAGGTGAACCTATATTATAAGTCCACAACACCTATAAGTTCAATGGATACGACTTCATTAGTTACCTGTTACCAATATACTAAATTAACCTATTAGGTGCTACTACTCTAGTTATTCTATAATCTTTCTGTTTATATTATGATATTCCAGAGAGTTTTTCCATAGTTTAGATTATTATAACTACACTCGTAAACAATAAGACTTAATATTCATTTGCTGATCCCCCCAAATAATTATATAAATACCTATTCGGTCGAAAACCATAAAATATAGAGGAGTTAACTAATCGCAGAGAGCCTATTTCGTTTTAAATAGATGGACTCTGGATAAATAATCTATTGAGAAGATTCAAATCGAGTCTAAATCAGATAACTGTAATAACTACTAGAAAATAGGAGGTAGGAAATTACGACCCTAGGAAGTGGATAATAATTTTAATAAAAAATCACGGAGAGGATAATAAAAATATATAGAATAAGTACTAAAAGACTAAACCATGTAGGATAAAGGCTAGGAATAAAAGATTTGGAAAAGATAGAAGGAGTAGGGTTTAGGATAAAGATCGAAAATAGGACTAAGATAACTTGTTAACAGTGTAGATAGGATGGATAGAATAAAAAGGAAGTAAAGATAGTAAAGAAATCAAGAGACAGGATAAGGATTGAGTCTGTAAGGAATAAAGCTCGAGAAAGAATCCACCGAGAATAAAAGTCCAGAAATAACCAATTTAACCTATTAATATCCCTCTAATGGTTTCTACTCTGGTTTATCGAAATAACTAGAATACAAAATATCTAAATGTGAATAAATATAAAAAAATATTGTTAATAACTATATAGCCACCATTATTATTTATAAAAACTTCCGATCGTTGGAGGATGGTAATGGTCGTTAATCTACTCTCAGTCTATGCTCAGAAACTCCCTAACTCTGAGGGGATTACTTAGTAGCCTTACACAGTTTACAGGTATCCTAATCAAGATTAAGAGGGTGTAGTCAAATTGATATCGGAAACACAATAGTCTATTGGTACTTTTTAGAAGTCTCTCACTTATAGGATTCACTTGGATAATTGTATAAATATGATTATAGTCGCCTTCGATAGATGTTAAAAAATTATAAATCCACAAGCGTCCCCTGGTAGGGAAAGGTCGGTGGAAAAATTAATCTGTTGTATCTAAAAACAGACTATAAACCAGTAAACACCTGGGACCATTTTATATTCGTATCAATGGTTACTAAGTTAATTTTAGAAAGTATCGATTATTTGAGGTTAAGTGTTTATTAACTAGGTTTTAAGTTATTGAGTTATAAATTGATTTATGGTAGTTTCTTATTTTAGAGTACAAAGATGTTAAACAATTTTGGATCATAATATAATGGTCTTTACTCTTAATATGACACGAATTTACACTAATAGGCGTTGGGGGTTCTCACAACGGTGCTTAATTCGGACAGTAGGAATTGACTTTTTATGTTTTTAGTGGACAACCATCGCTTACGTCTATAAACAAGATAACTCATAATCTAGCATCTAACACCAAAACTTAATGAAGAATCCAAACCCTGTCTCAAGAGACCCAGTACTACAACCACAAGCTCACAACCGTATGTATGAAAGGAAACTCGTAATTGCTTTTAATTCAAAGGGGTAGAGTATAAGAAAGCATAAATTATAAGAACACTAAGGAAAAGATCTATAGCCAACAGTAGTGAGTGTATAATGTGCCAATTATAATAACCAAACAGAATGGTAGTATCTATTCGTATTCAACCCGTTAGTAGACAATTAGGGAAACCGTTAATTAGGGATAGAAGAATTAAATGAATAGTCTCTATACTTACAATACACTAGTGTACCTCTTTAGAACCCTCTAGTTCTACAACCCTTGTCATCATAATCGTATAGGTATTCAACTTTGGACTATTACCACTCTCCCAGACTGTCTTCATCTAATCCCGAACTCAATATTGTAGTCGACAGATTATTAGGTGAATTACGATCTCTATCTGTGTTCTTTATACACTCTAATCTTTTTTATCTCTATAAACCTTTCTCTATAGAAGTTTTATTCCCTCCTACATTACAAATCTATTTATTATTTTCATTATCTAGTCTCCATCATTCTCTGATTTTCTCCATACGGTCGTTAAGACTATAAATTTTATCCAAAAAGTGAGACCTGTTTATCCCGTTCCATTTTTAAAGGCACGTGAGACATAACAGTGAGACAAGATACAATAAAGACTCAAGTGAGTTTCTATTGGTAGGCCCTATCATTATTAGAACTGTTTCCTTTTACACTCTAGGAGTATCCCTCAGTACTAGTCTATTCTATAGTCCATTCTAAATCATCCACCAGTATCTAACCTAATGGTTATTATTTAAATTAATAAATAGGTGTGCAGTTTTATGTATGCATAAATTATTATTAGTGACTAAGTTATGTTTATATTATTCTATTCATCTATTCCATATTAGTCAACCCTCTTTTATCTGTCCTTTTTGGTTACCTATTGTGATCTATTGTTGGTCTTGTTTTAGTGTTTAGGTTAAATTCTTTATGGTTATAGGTTTAGATGACCAGCGGGAGTCTATGTGTATTATAATTAGTATGCACCATAGAGAATATAGAGAGTTCATTTTGAATTAACCTTAGTAGATCTTTATTAGCCTCAGTATAAATGACGACTGGAAGAACTCTACGAGTTCTATTATCCTAATAATTTGAATCTTCAATATAACGGTCTATAATTAAGTAGTACCCTCGTAAAGCAGAATAGATGGAAGGGTTAGTAAGTAGTAGAAATAATAAAATCGAGATTAGATGGAAACTGTAATAACCAACAATCCCGTTCTTAGGGGCCAATCTGTAGGTAAAGAGTAATAAAGAGAAAGAAAGATAGAATCCATAAATCTACTAAAACTAGAAATTGAGAATCCTTGTTGTGTTGATAAAAATGGTAATATATAATATATACTTGGTACCACAGTAACCGTAACCAACAATCTTGCTACTAATAAATAAAATGCGTTG
>JAKSZP010011614.1:0-10885 GCA_022478985.1 Massospora cicadina | reverse complement strand
AAAGGTCCTGAGGAGTGAGGTGTTGGATGAGAACTAGATGAGACATTGGATGAGTTGATATGGTTAGCAATCAATTCCAGATGAAATTAAATGAAGCTAATGAGGCTAGATCAATCTGTGTGTTTAAGAAATTGTTTCCGGATCCACCAGTGGATTTACTTCAACATTTTGGATGGCATCGAATGGCAAAAATCGTTTTTAAGAGAAAAATGATAAGAACCAAACTGAACTGCTGACTAATGAGGAATTCTCAATTATGGGAGATGCGAAGTCTCAAGTATCAGTTGCTGAGATACAAAAGAAATTAGGACCTGTTGGACGATTGACAAGTCAGGATTTTAGGTCTATTACATGAGAACATTTAAAAATATCGCTAAAGTCAGCAAGTGTTGCCTATATGTGAGGAAACAGAGCAATAATTGTATAGTGGTGAAGGCCAATGCTAAAATATCTAAATTATTAGATCTAAAAAATAATTGCAATGTTCCCAGAGGACCATTAAACTATTAAAAGTTCATAGTTTGAGATTTTTTTCAAGTCCTAAAAGAGGATCACTGAACCAAATAGTTAGTTAAATCTTAAAGAAAATAAGATTTTTAACCATGAAAACTGGTAGGTCAGATATACAATGAGATAATTTTGTGAATGGGAAAAGAAGGACCTCTGAACCTAATTGTAGGTTAAAAGATCCATTACAAATAAAAATACAAAAGGTAGATAAAAAACAAAAAAATATTAAATATCAATTTTATTGGTCCATGAATTTTGGACCTATGGTGAAATGGGATTGCCACCTGGGATAACAAAGAGTATCAATTTATTGGTCATCTAGAGCAACTTTCTGATTTGACAGACACACAGAAGAAGGAGGTGCTTGAATTATCTGACAAGTAATGGAAATATTCACCGAGGACAACCACGATTTTAGATGCATGAGAGATGTGATACATAAGGTCAATACTGGATAATTTTATTGATTAGGATGAGACTAATTTGATGATCAAAGGCTGCCAAAATGGTTGTAGAGGAAGAAAATTAGCAAAGTAGTAAAGCATGGGATTCTAATTCTGTCTTTAAGTCCCTGGGCGAGCCCAATTCTTATCATGAAGAAGAAGGATGGCTCTAATCAGGTGGTGATTGATTATTGGAAGCTGGACAAGATTATGAAGAAGGAATGTACCCACTACCAAGAATTGATGATGTGCTAGATCAATTGGGAGAAGAAAAGTTTTCTACACGATGGATTTAATATCAGGATATTGCAAATTGATTTGACAAGATAAGACCAAGAGAAGTGTACAATTATCACCGCGCAGGGGCTTTATCAAATGATGAGGATGCCCCAGGGTCTATGTAATATGGCTGCAACGTTCCAGAGGGCCATGGACGCCATCTTAAAGGACCTGAAGTTGGCATTCATCCTGGTGTACCTGGACTATATATATGTGTTCAGTAGGATGCTTACAGACCATTTAAACCACTTGGAGAAAGTTTCAAGATACTATCAACCGCCAACCTGAAGATTAAGCCAAGGAAGTGTCACTTATCAAGAAAGAGTTAGAATATCTGGGATTCATAATCAACTCTAGTGGACTGCAGCCACAAGCCCAGAATATCGAAGCCATAGAGTGAATGTCTGTGCCAAAGAGCGTCTGAGATATCCAACTGTTCCTTGTAATGGTTGGATATTATGTAAGGTAAATTAAGATTTCTCAAGAAATTTGAACATCTTTCCCATTTTGTTGAATGATCCTAAAAAGTATTCATTTTGAATTAAGAAGCCCAGAAATCATTTGATGAGCTATTCCAGTACTTAATAGATTCTCCGATTTTAGAAAAAAAATTAAATTTTGAAAGAAAATTTAGTAATACAAACTGATGCTTCATTGATGGCGATCAGCGCTGTATTGAACCAAGTATATGAACTTGGGGATAAACATCCGGTGACATATGTGAGCTATATACTCTCAGTTGCTGAGATAAAGTATACTTTAACTGAGCATGAATGCCTTGCAGTCATTTATGTCTGTAAACAGGTTCAGGTGTATATCCACTGAACGCACTGCAAAGTGGTGACAGACCACTCCTCATTGCGTTGGCTCCACAATTTGAGAGAACTGGGAGGATGAATGTCTAAATGGGCACAAAAGCTACAGGCTTATGATAATGAGATATTCCACCAAACTGAGCTCTTATCAGAATGCGGATGGCCTATTGCAGTTACCAATGGTCCAGGTGGTAAACCAGCAGGTGGATGAGCTATTCCTGATAATGGTCGATATAAAATTGGGAATGAGCCCTGAGAAATTTAAGGTACACTTTTTTCAAAAAACGATGAAAACACAGAGACATGTATGGATAAGTTTTCATGATGATCAATGGGAAGCAATTACTATTCCCATAGCTGTCAGAACAAATGGCTATCGTCAAGTTGCTCATAAGGTTGTCAGGCATGTAAGCCTGAGAAAAACAACAGATCATATTCACCAGTACTACTACTGGGAGTCAATCAACTACGGTAATGTGGACTATCTGGCTTGCTAATGGGATGCCAGTTGCACAAGATGCATAAGATTATGAATGGATACTTACTGGTCTGTCCTGGATTTTCTTGGCATACAGTGTCCATCTACGTGATGGGACCATTGATGATGAGCACAGGGGGATTCAAGTATATAATAGTTGCAATTGACATCTGACAGATGGGTTGAGACGAAGGCCCTGGAGAAAGTAGACAATACTACAGCTGCGAAGTTCAACCTAGATCAAGTAGTATATTGACATGGATGACTGCAGGTCCTGCTGAGTGACAATGGAACGAATTTTACATCTCATATGATCCCACAAACAAATTAAATAATAGTGATCAAAGAAGTCATGTTTGTACCCTACCAGACAGAGATGAATAGACTGTTAGAAAGAGTCAATGGGACGCTGGCCATGACAATGAGGAAGCTGTTTGAGGGAAGAACTTTCGCGTGGGAAACGTACCTTAGTTTGGTGACTTTTCCTACAATATCAGTCATCATACGGTGACAGGAAAAACACCATTTGAGTTACTATATTGTAGGAAGGCCGCGTTGCCGCCAATTTTATATTTGATGGTATGAACCAACATCAGAGATGAGTGTTGTTCAGTACCAAACCAATTGACAAAATCCCGAAAAAATGAGATTGTAAGCATTCAATAAGACTTAGAAGAAAAGGATTTGAGCAAAAATGACAGATGTTAAGAACTGGGCAGACTTATAAGAAACCAAATAGGCGAAAGAGTTGCCTATTGAAATATGCATGGTTTCAAAAGAAGAAATTGATTAGATGCATTGCGGTCAGGTCTGTTTGAGATTATTGACAAGACAGCAATGGACTCCTACTCCATCAAGAATCTCTTGGATGGAAGGATAGTAAATTGAGTCCATGCTAAATATTTAAAGCAATGGATCGATGAAAAAATAACAAAAAAGAGATCAAAAGGACCACTGAACCATTAAGATGGTTAAGCCCTAAATATTTTGTTTAGTCAAAATAAAGGACCGCTGAACCGAAGTATATGTTTAATTTTTAAAAAGTAAAACCTCTGAATTATAGAAAACTGGTAGGTCTAAGTATACCAATGAACTAGTTTAGGGGAATAAAGTAGAAAGATGGAATGCTGAACCAAAAAAGGTCAAGTATCTTGGTAAAAAGAAGAAAAATTCAAAAAGATGGATAAAAGTATGGAAAAATTTTAAGCTTTATATAAAAAGATATATTTTTATAATTTTAATTTTTAGTAGTTATCCTCAAATTGGGGGTGATTCTGCCTATGTCACCTCTTGGGGGGAGGAGGATGGATAACAGTAGGAGTAAACAACCCTTCAAAATCTATGTGAGATTGGATGCTAGCAAGGGCTAGACCTACTCAAAATTCAAGTTTTTTGAGTGGATGCTGATCCCTGCGAGAAATTGACTAAGGGAAGAGAAATGAAAATCAGAATATGACATATGTGATACCCCGGAGCAGGGAGTGAAGCAACAGAACAAGAAGAGGCAATCAGTGAGTCACCCCAAGTAATCCTAATATGGCACTGAAGCCAGAAGATTTTCCTTGAGTGCTTGCTGACGGGCTTCATCAAGAACACTGGACAACTGGGCCATCATCAAGCAAGGGATACTAGGTTGGGGTTGCTGAATCATTCCTCCTATTAAAGCCAACAGTGGAAGATACAGATGGGATGTGCCAAAAATGAGATAGTCATGCAAGGAGTGAATGGCATCCTGCAGATGATGACTAAAAGATTTTGGAAGCTGAAGATGAATGAGAAATGAAATCCAGGAGAGGCTGGAAGCTTCATGGCCCAACTTCAAAGAGTTTGGCCAGAAAAGTGAAGAGCATATGCTTCAACACTTGTTCTAGGATGTTTTAAGATTGAAAGAGTTCAGAGAAATGGACAAAGCCTCAGTTACTTGGGCCCTAAATTCTGCATAGGGGAGTTTAGAAAGTACACTGTTTCTAATGGCTAGTTTGGTGGCCAAAACAGCAGGCTTGTAATAATGACAGAGTCAGAAGAGGAACTCCTGAAGAAAGTCTGATCCAACAAGGTCAAACGATCAAGAGTGGCGGGCATTGCTTCAGGAGGTTTAACGATGATGGTAGGAGAATCTGCAAATGAATCTGAATCTAGAAGAGTTTTGAAATCTAGCTCAGGAATTGACAACTGAGGAAGGATTTTTCATGAGTCTTTCAAGGCAATTGCTATCCTGGTTTCATCAAAAATGGTTACCATTTCCAGTAATTCCATGGTAGGACTGGATACAGGTACTTGACTGGGAGTATGAGTCTTGGAAGGACCATAGAAGAGGTTCTGGTGTGGAGATCAACTCATCATCTAGAAGAGCCAAAGGTCTTTATCAGACATGCTATTAAGCAGCTGTTGGTACCAAGACTCCAAATTTGATATATGAGCTGTATGAGAGGGGAAATGTCAGGCTTATATGATAGTTAACATTGTGCACTCTGAAATCAAATAAGCTCCCAACTTGGAGAAATTAATCTCAAAATTAATGAGACAAGCTCTCCAGAGTAGAATTAAGAATGCTATGAGCAAAGAGGTTGTTATGAGAAAATAATAAGGTTGAATATAAATGAGCATTCTTTTTATGCCGTGAAACGAACATCAATGGCAAGAATCTCCTTCAGAGGATGAGGAGAAAATCTGGAAATCGAGGATGCCAGACCAAGAATCCTGAATATGACAGTGGGTCTTCTGTCCCGATGGGGAAAACCAGATCCCGGAATTATTATTGACACAAGTAAATTGGTCAGCCTGGAACCACAGAAGGTCATGGGAATTGTGCTCTAAATAGGTGTAACGAGGAGGAGGAAGAGAGAGCAAATGCCAAATGTTGTTCTGAGCAGCGCTGAATATTGATTAATCATACTACACTTGAACAAATGAAGTATTCAACCAACTTTTCAAAGCAGTGTTTTTCCCAGATAGTTTTCTCACTTGAAATCAAGGCAAGAAGGGGGATGTGTTGTGATTTTGCCCATATTCCCAGCTGACTAGATTACCAGGGGTTGCTAGGGAATAATTCCCTATAGCAAAGCGAATTGGATATTGGTTGAACTTTATTTGGGTAACAATGTTTAGGGGAATTTAGGATATTCGCCTGGGTTAGATACATCAGGGAATGATCTGGGTGAATGCTTAAGATCTCATTGGGCAGAGTTTGATGATAAAAAGGGCATCTGTTAGTTTATTGATGGTTAACTATCAGGTGTACCAATTGAGATCAGTCAGGTTTCATCACTGACCAATTGGGAATTTAAGGATCAAGTTGCAAGACTTGTGATGCTTCTTGCATATAACAAATCAATAAGTTGGTTTGTGACATGCCTTAATGGATACCAAGTCCCATCACCTAAGCTGGTAGCTTGCCTAATATGGTTGGTTTGCTGGGATTGAGAGGAAAACGTTAAGGACACGTTTGCAACTCTTTCCAGTTTAGGTATCAAGGATGTCCAATGATGGAATCCTAGTCAGGATGGGAAGGCCATCGCTGGTGAGACGATGATGGGGAATTTATTGGCAACAGCTGCCATTTCATCGATGAGTTGCTTTCTGAGGGTTGGGTGCCGAATTCCCAATATAAATCCCCCTAAGAATTTACTTAATAAAAACACCAAATACCAGAAAAAACACTAATTACCATAGTAATAACATATTTTTTAGTACTAGATGGTCATTATATAAATATTTACTTTACCAGAATTCATTTTGGGTTCTATCCTTTCTCAATGAAATTATTTCTGTGTGTTTTAATTGGGAGACTCTTTAGGATAAAGAGTAAGGATATGAAAGAGAATCCAGATATGAGAAGATGAACTGAATCAGGGATTGCTGCCAACTGTGTGTACCAGAATGAAACTGTAAATGAGGATAACAGCGTGGATTGAGTTAGGCGGTATAAGTGAACAAAACCCTATTGAGGACATCCTAAATATTTTGAGGGAAAAATGCTCAAGCTTTGGACCCAATAATAGTATTGCATTCAACTATGGATGATATTCTCCGCACTATTATCAAACAAATACATCTTACTATTAAATAATGTGTAGAAGCATGATGACAAACCTGTGAAGTTAATAAAGTTGGGAGTTAACAACCTAGAAAAATCAAGAAACCTATAAACTTTTAACAATCTGCCCGGGTATGTTGGATCCCGCCTACTGAAAGCTATCTATATTTTATATGGAAATTTAATGACTCTTGCCCTCCAAGTCCCTTGGCATGGATTTATCACTTATGTAAGACTATGTCCCATTGAAAACTTCGCTAATGTGAGCTGTTTAGGCTCATTACAAGATTAAGGGTTCAATCTTCTACCTACCATAGCTCTTGTCAAGAGCAGGATTGGAGATAATCTTACCCCTAACAAACGCCAGAACACTAAAGACATCCTTGAGGAGTATGCTGATTTTAACCTTGGGACCAAGTGACTACGGAAAAATGTCTGAGGTAATTTACCAAATCAATAATGAGACTCATCCTTCATTTTAAGCCCAGCCATAACTAAAATCCATTTTGAGAAATTCAAGTGGCCTTGGAGTTACAGCAACTGTTAAAGACCGGTTGGCTAGTGTCTTCTAAAGGCCTGTGGGCTTCTCCACTCCTATTAGTTTAAAAAAAGAAATGTGGCTACCATGTTATCATGGATTATTGCCTCCTCAATTCTATCACACAAAAAGATAGCTATCCTCTTCCGTGTATAGATTTTTCCTTATGCTTGATATCAAAATCCCACTATTTATCAGCTATAGATCTCGCCACTGGATACTGGAAAGTTGATTTGTTGCCAAAGGAGCATGAAAAATGCGCTCTCACCTCAAGTAAGGATTCTTCGAGCTACTAAAATGCTGCAGGGGTTATTTAACGCCCCTGCTACCTTCCAACGCGCCATGGACGGACTCTTAGGCGATTGAAAACGCTCCAGATTGCTAGATTATCTTGAAATGATTACCGTTTTTTCAAGAAACTTTACCAAGCAACATGATCACCTCAGTAAAGTCTTTCAGCGGTTACAGCAATCTTTTTTAAAATTAAAGCTGTGAAAATTCTCTTTCTTAAGAGTGAGATGGATTTTTGGGCCATAAGGTAAGTAAAACTGGAAAAGCAAATAGATGACAAGGTCTTGTCCATTGCTAGGATGTCCCATCTAAATCTTTACATAATTTACAAGTTTTCTTAGGGATAGTGGGATATTATTGCCAGTTTATTTCCCACTTTGCAGACACCTCCGAGCCTCTAGTGTATTTACTAAAGAAAGGGATACCATTTCAGTGTAAAGAAGATCAACAGCAGGCCTTCAACCTGCTACTCATCTCTTTCTCCCACTCTCCAGTACTTATTCATTTAAATCTTGAAAAACCAATCATTTTCTTTACCAATGCTAGCAATTTAGCCATTGGAGTCATACTATATCAGCATGATAAGAACTTAGTGGACCATCCTATCTCCTAATATAGAAAGAGCTTATCCTGAGGTGTTCACAACTATAGTGTTACAGAATGAAAATACTTGGCGTTCCTACTGGCTACTAACAAATTTAACCTTATTTATATGTGAAACATTATGTCATAATTACTGAACAAGCTTCCTTGTGATGGCTACAGAAAATGAGGGACCTAAATGGGAGATTAGCTTGATGGGCATTAAAACTTTAAAACTATGACTTTTCCATTATCCATCAACCTGGACCCATACTCCAAGATGCGGATTGCATATACTGGCTTCTCAAATTAACTTTAACTGACCCTGAAGAGGATCGACTCTATGACCTCCTATCACAAGCACATTTATGGAAGGACGAATCCCAGACCTTTAAAGGGATTTAGCGAAAAATCAGCAAACCTTCAACTCAAGAACGGACAACTAGACAAGCTTGTGTCCAAAAAAGTTGGTGACCTATTTACAACCTTCATCTTGAATTGATGTCATATTGTAGTGATATTGGCAAGTCAGCCAAGGGGAAATTCAGAAGAATTGTCACTGGCATCAGACTCATTGTTATTGGGAAGTAATTCTTATTTCACCCCAGGATATAACTGATTCTTGCCTCATATGTAAAAGTTATGTCGTATTTAATCCCTGACCTCAATATCCAGTGGCTCCACCCTTTGAACCCTTCCATACTATTAGTATTGATGTTGTGGGATCTTTATTAAAGTTTTTAATGGTCATCAGTTTCTCCTTCTACCCGTGGACATCTAAATAAATGGATCAAAGCTGTATTTCTATCCTCAGCTTTGGCAAACTCTACCGCCACTTTTTTGTATAATCATATTATCACCCAACATGGTTGCCCTAACATCATTCTCTCCAATGACGGGCAAAACTTCTGATTGATACTGGTGAAAGATTTAACTGAACTGATGGAAACCACAGAGGTATTCTTCACCCCTAACATTCTGCAACCAATGGAATGGTAGATCAGGAAAATGGTACTATAACTTCAACCCTCTAGAAAATGGCTATGACTGACACCCTTCATTGCAACTATACTTGCCTAGTGCAATCTGGGCCTATAGGATCATTTATCATCAAATAACTAAGATGTTGCCCTTCCAAGAGTTGTAAGGAAAAATTTCAGCTGCCTTATAAAATGCAGTCTATGCTTTACCAAGCCTCTCTTAAAGCCCCAGAAGTCACTATGCAAAGTATTGCCAATGAAATGATCTATTTTAGGCCCTGGCTTCCAAGAATCTATCTGCTACAACTAGCAGAGAAACTAATCAATTTGATGATAAGCATGACCCTCTGTACACCTTCCAAATAAGTGACTTAGTCCTTTTCTATCATTATCTTGGAGGTCATGACAACAAATTATGACCAACAGGTTGGGTCCTTACAAATTCATTTAGATTCTGGCAATGAACCCTCAATTGTAGATGTTGTTCATGGTACCGTAGTAAACTGCATACAGAGTCACTTTTACTGTCCGTTTCCCCCTATTCAAGATTTAGAGGGGGCATTGTGGGGATCCTACCTATATTGTGGATTTGGATGAGGTAGATGATGTGATTTAAACCTGAGCTGTCAAGATAGCTCAAACCATTATCAGGATAATCCTCAAAGAATTTCCAGACCTCTTGACATTGGGGACAATTCCAGACTAATGCAATCACATATTATCCCACTCAAAGTCCCCTAATATTGGGGTTCAAGCCCAATCTATGCGGCGAGAAAATCCTATTTGACTGAGATGACTAAGCCTCCTACAGAACCCCGATTTGTAACAATCATAGATCACAGTCTTAAACCTCTTGAAATGGACTAATTACCCTCCCTAACCTCCCTTATAATATCAATTCTAAGTAAAATAAAGAGTCCACTTTTCTTTTAATTTTTAAGTCAGATTGGCCTACCTCTATTAACTTAGGGACGATCTTGTATTTAGCATTTACAAATCCAGCCATAGTATCTGGAGTAAAGAATTTTTACCCAAGAAAAGCATAAGTTTTTTTTTCTAAAACCCAGGAGCTTTGAGTCCCATGAACTCAATTATTAAGGGATACATGGTATCAACCCTCATGGTCCTGACTTGGTTGTCAGTCAATTCTCAAAAATTTTACCATTAGAATAAACCCCCTTTCCAGTTAAATTTTTCAGATATAATATTTTTTACTTTATGTCACTTCAGCTACCCAAAACCATATTTCCCAGGTTGAGCAACAAATGGGCCCTAGTGGTCATTGTTACAAAATGCTGCCTACCCTCATAGAATGGGGTTACTTAGCATGCGGCCTGTTGGGATTTAACCACTTGTAAAACCCTCTGGCGTCGCATTTTCCAATTATTCTTAGACACTATTTATCATCACTGGGTGAGTTTCTATAAACTCACCACTCACTCCACACCTAGTGGTACCTCTGCGCATCCTGGGACCCCAATGGCTCCTGAAGAGTTACTCATGACAAAATTTGTTATCACCCCAGTAAATACCATTTGGTTATAAGTTGGGATGGTGGTGACGCTGATTGCAGCTGCCACTCTCTGTTTACTTCTCTCCTTGTCTGCTACAATTTGACTGAACAACAACGCCCCTGACATTATGTGTTGCTTTCTGGGTGTTAACACCATGACTGGCAGGCCAGTCTCATTCAGTTTAACATTAATGTTAATTAACCAGATGACACTTAGTTTCCGTTATTTCCATCTTATGTTTAGATTTGTGATGCAGTCGTCTCAATTTGCTGCATGAACTTACAAATAGTGCTCAGTCTTGTGCTGTTCATTCAGATGGTTTGTGCGTTTATATGGTGATCCCATGGGGTGGGGAGAGCTACTGACTGAGACTTTTATCATAGAAATTCTGGTCCTAGCGTCATCCCACCCTCAGGAGA